>JAVQJF010025241.1:0-55958 GCA_036023855.1 Gadopsis marmoratus | reverse complement strand
TTCATTAACCATACTGCTTATCCCGAAGGGTCGCAGGGGGGGGCTGGAGCCAATCCCAGCTAACATTGGGCGAGAGGCAGGAAACACCCTGGACTGGTCGCCAGTCAATCGCAGGGCTGTTTCGTGTCAAATTCAATTTAATTCTAAAGCCTACTATGTAATTTCTTAGTAGTACATTACTCACATTACTCAGTATATGTGACGTGAAATGCTATCTGCAGTTTAACTGAATTGAGTTTGAATTGCTTGCCAGTAACAAAGTGACTATAAATGACAGACGCTAATATTATCAGAAATTCAATATTTACATAATGCATTATAGCAGTTACAAGAATGTTCTACACAGAGGTCCATTCGATTATTCAGCTGCTAGACGTCCTTATCTGTAGCCATGTCCTTTGTGGGTGCGAGTGAACTTAATTGAAAAGTTGTTAGAATTAATTGCTATAATTTGTTGTTAACAGTGAAAGTTAACAACAAAGTCTACAGTTAAGTAGACTAGACAGGATATTTACTCTGCAACCAGCAACTAACCTCATCACATTAGTTTTCAGATCAGTAATTTACGGATTAATTGAATATATAATATAAAATAGTATATATTTTACGTATATAAAACATGATCAATATTTGATCATGTTTTACTTTCAAAATATATACTAATATATAAAATCTGTAGGCTATGAATGTTTCCGATTTCACTATAATTCATTGTAATAATATTTATGCATTTTACAAAAGCCATGTAGCCTATGGCACAAAAACACAGTTCAGCTAAAAAGATAAACTGCCTACTATTTATCTGCATTTGGTAATTAAACCAAAGCTCACTATTCATAACTCAAATTCCAGGAACATTTGCATTAACTTAGAACATCACTGAAGTAATCTACAGTATAAGACATTCAATCATAGGTATATTAACAACAAATAAAAACTGAAACCCACCAATTAACCCACACATGGCTGTAAGATGAACGCTAACTGATCTCATTATGCAAGTCATTTGTTTTCACTTGCATCAAATTAACGCACATGATATCAAAGAGTAATTGGTAATGCAGGGTGTGATTTGTGTGAGGGTGTGCATGAACAATGAAAACAACTGGACCGACTTTGGGCTTAATTTATTATGCATGCTCTGTATGCCGTAGGAGGCTGCATCCCTGAACATCAGAGATGCAGGCATAGTTGGAAATGTCACTGAATTCAGAGGTGTTGCCATCTGCTATAACCTTGAAAGTGTGATGACCGTTCTAGATGCGACTTGATTCATAAATGTACAGAAACTGATAAGATGTTCTGATTTCTGAGTGAGGTCAGAAGCTTTTTATTAAAATGCATCAAAGTAAAATTATTGATTGCCCTGCATCATGAAGTATTAAGTATTTGAGGGATCTCTGCAGCACTCTGATATCTGTTTGACAAAATATGAAAATTAAAAAATCTTTTCAAAGCAGAGTCCCGTGTCTCTTTCCTGACAGCAATATTTTTTATCTCTGGCACTCTCTCAGCTGGGAAGTTCCTGGTTTGATCCCTCCAACATTTATGAATCATGCCATAAAACCCCTATGTGACAACTGTGCTATTCCTCAGGATACTAGTATGAGGTTGTTGTTTTACAAATTTTTGGTCAAACTCCCAGATAATTAACGATATTAACAGACCATCATTTTGTGCTTTTTTAAAAGGAACAAAATCATCTGTAGGAGCTGAATGTTTTTTTTTTTACATAATCACCAAACAAGTCATTGTGTAAACAGACACATCAATGTCTTTGTTATTGTAATTAGTGTAATTTAACATACATCTTTTCTCATGTCATGTCATCCTAATAGCCATTACTTCCTTTTTAATACACAATGTATTTCCTTCCTTCTTATATCATCTTTGTTAGTAAAGGCAATATTCAATCAAGCATTACAACTTAAAATTGCTTCCAGCAGATCTTTACTTGTTACTAAGTGGTAACCTTCCAGACTAATGAAACGTGTTGCTTGTTTGACATGTTCGTGTTCAACAAGGGTTTCTCAGGCGGAACAAATAGAATTTTGTTAATGCCCTGTTAGTGCGAGCTGCTGGTGTAACACTCTCTGACCAGTGGACTAGAAAGCCTCCACACTCCACATGTAAACCTCATGTTCATCTTCACACTTTCTCTGCTGCAGTTTCTCCACCATGTGGGCACAGAATGAACTACAGACTCTGGTACATGTTGGCAATTTAATTGTCTTTTGTGGTTTTGTATGAAGAGTCAGTTCCTTTTGTATTTGCTAATGCCTGATTTCCAAATATTATTTCTAGAATAACTTTTAAAAATCTTTCTCTTGCTCTCTCTGATATAACATAACATCAGCTCGCATTCAACCTATTCACATATATTATTTACAAATGTCAACAGATTTGTCATATGTAACTTCTTTTAAAGCTTCATTTTTGTTTTTACTGATGTTTTATTACCTGGCACTTGCAGTCTACTTGTTTTAAGTGTCTAAGACTATTTAAATCCTTTGTTAAGTTCGAATTGGCCATGGAAATGCAATTTCTCCATCAGCTTCTTACTATGATTGATGGCGTCCAACACAAACACTCAATCTTATGCCAGAGTCAGAACCGTTGTGATTATTCCACTAGAAATATTTCGATTTAGATATCTATTAACCTTTTGTTCACAACTGAATTACAGATCAGCCTTTTAACGGCACAAATCAAAAGCAATTCACTCACAACAACCAGATCACAGAGCAATAATGGTTTTATTTGGACGCAGGGGTTTTCAACATCCAGTCAGTGGTATGGTGTACATTACATCACAGGGTTTCAACCAACCAGACACTCATCAACAAACAGCATCACTAGACAAACAATTAAAGAGAAGGTAAACAGTGTGACAGCAACTCACACTATGGTCCCCACAACATGACAGGCGCTCAGTCTGCTCTCCTGCTGTGATGTCCTTTCTGAATATCAACTTAATGTCTTCTCACGTCAGCAGACAAACAGTGTTACCCATTTCAGCACACATCCCAGGAAAGAAAATGTCCGCGTCACATCACATGTAGGGAAAAGGAGAGTTCAGTGCACCAAGTGCCTTATAACCTCTGCAGGAAGAGGGTCCACATCAGTCCTGCTGTTTCCAACAGTACTGCAATGATTTTGCTTTGAAAGGAAAGGAGCAAAATGACCAGAGTTACGGCTCAACCACAGCACAGGCAGTTCACATGAAAACCAAAAGGATGACAGAGAAATATTCTGAGATGATTCTACTGAAGCTCACTAGTAGATTGTGTACACAGTAGTTTTTATAATTCCTATTCTTCAGCGATCACCCAGACACACAGAGGAGCATTTCATGATGAGTCTTCTGTAAGCCACCACATTGACGACTGGTTTGACGACTGAGTAGCAATAGAAAGTAAAGATAAAAAAGCAACATCAGTTTATAATAAACATGACAACTAATAAACATCTTACAGTTAAAAAAAAGTAAATATAAAAGTCCAATAAAAATTCATGTCGTGCACAAAAGGCACGCAAATGTTCTTCTCCACTTATACAAGTGTCTATAAATAAAAAAAACAACAGTCTAGTTAAATATAATGATGATAATTTCCCCTTTTGAAATGGTGTGCTTTCTTCGTATTTCAATAAACATATGCTATTTTGTTTTTGCAACATTATCTTAATAGATTTCAGCAGGTGCAAAACTGTAACCGGGACAGACTGGTGGAACTATATGGATTTGTGGATGGCTTAGTGAATGTAATATGAGCTGCAGATCATACTCATAATACCTGCATAATATGATAGTATCAAGAGGCAATACCAGCAGGAACCAGCAGAGGCTGTGAATGCACTGTATGACTTTAAATGCTGTGTTGCCTTTTGTTTTTGGCTCTATTCTTAAGAATCCACCCACCCTGGCCATTTCTAAATCTGTCTGTGACAACTAAAATGCAAACAATACATTAACAAGCAAACATGTTCAGCATGTATCTCAGTAACACCACAGAATGTACAGAATGACTGCAGACAGTGGAGCCGAGGCCTGGATTACATGCTAATGTTTAAGTGTCCTTTGCTCAATCAAGCACTGTTCTCTTTCACTTCTATTTTACGACTGCTACAAGCAGCTTAATTCACCATTCCTCATCCCCATAAATGTCAGGGCCCATTTCTTAAGGAAAAAAAATTTGAACATCCAATATTGAATTAATTTGTGCGTTTTACCAAGGCAAGGCACCACATACAGCCATTGTTAAACTGCCACAGAATATGAGTCAGACATTACAGCGCAAAACATGCAGAACAGAGCAGGCTCTTTGGGATGCGGATAACAAGGTCTCAAGAACTAGAGCTGTCAGAATGACAAGAGGTACAGTAGATATAAACAATGAAATATGCTCTATTTAGGATGAATAGTCGACAGCCAGAGCAGAACTGTATCTATCAACGAGGATAAGAAAAAGCCAGGAAGGAAGGAAACAGCTGTGATATCAGTATGTCAACATCTACTCCTCTTCGTGAGAATCACATTTTACATTTGAAAGAGGAACTGTCAGAGGGTGCTTTTCAATTTATCTTATGCAATAATAAAACTACCCAATTTAGACAGTTCAAGCTTTGCGAACTGAGAGCGAAAATGGGCGAATGTGACAAAAACATTATGGAGCCATTTATTCAGCCTTTGTTCAGTTCAATCAGTTTTCTACAGTACAATTACCAAACCCATTCTAAGCACACAGCACAAGGTAAATGATTTAAACTCTATATTACTTATTTTATTTTAATATGTTTGCAGTTTACTGAAGGTGATGAAAAGATGGTTTAGGATCTTAACAAGTAGCCTTCACGTTGCCTTATTCGTATTAGCCTGTACAAGATTAACACTTAAAAAAATTACTAGCTATATATTATGTACACGTTTACCACAGGATTCCTACATTAGTTGGTGCATTAGTTTTCTGCATTTCATATACAGGACATAGAAAAAAACATGGAAACAGCCACTTTACATCTGTCCACAGTCCAACCGCATATGATGGTGGAGGATGACTAGTTCTGATTAGTAATGTCTGAGATGTCAGACCATCTTCATGCCGGGATGCTTTTATCTTTAACAGTGACTTCAGGTACAACATCTAGAGTACCAGTAACCACACACATGGCAGATTTAAAATAAGATACTTTAAGATCTCCAATATGTTACTTGGGAAAATATTTGGACATCTGAATCTTGATTTTTTAAATTAGTTTTCATCATTGAAAATTAGGTTTCAAACTAATATTTTATGCTTACAATGACAATATGACAACCCCCCCACATCAATACAAATCTCTCAATGATGCAAGCCTTTGTTTTCCTTTTTTCTCCAAACCCTGCATGCAGACGCACATAATGTCACTAAGTTGTTACTTTGCTGAACAGCCACTGCATTATACAAACATTGTATTGTAATTGTACAAACAGAAAGCATGGCGACTTCAAGTAAGTTTGTATGTACAGCCATAACGCCTGTGACCTAAACGGTAAACCGACATGGTACTTTAGCCTGGATTTTTACACCTGCCCAGATGAAATGTTTCATACACAGCAGCAGGAGTGACTGAAACATCCGCTGGACAACGTGTCCTGGGTGGAAACTACTACCAAATTTCACACAAGTATTGCTTCACTTGCATTCATTTTATCTGTGAAACAAGACCATGGCCACAGATGTTTGTTGAAGTTGAGGTAAAACTGATATACGTGTATTCTCACACACGTTTTCTGTAGTTAAATCAAGTTTCAAAGAGAGTTGAGGGTTATACTATCACACCTCGACAGCTTCTCCCAACACTTTATCACCATGGTAACACACTGTAGGCTTACTTCAGGAGCTTCCTGAATATACGAATTAAGTCAGGCAGAAAAAAGAATGCAAAATATCCATATCCGCTTTCACACATCAGCACCCACTTCCATAAGCTTTGCCCTCGCTTGGAAAGCTACAACCTTTCCACCTGGCAGATTCTCCCTTTGCTACATGGTACCAGACTTATCCCCAGCATCACTGGATGTATTCAAATTTGATCCAGTATTACTTGGAAACATCTTCTCAGTGGGAGTTACAGCAGGGCTGCCGACCCCTGAAGAGCTGGAGCTGCTCGAGCGGTGCTGGGTGGGAGGAGGGCGTACCGGCCTCATGGGTGGGGGGCGTAGCTGAGCCCCAGTCAGCCGGGCAGAGAGAGCAGGTTTGAAGGTGGTCATCATCTCAGAGGTGGAGCTGCTGCTGCGGCGCATGGCTGCATCCGGGTCACGGATCATAATGGTATGCAGTGGACTGCCAGGCTCGGAGCTAACTGGGTTCTTCATGGGCTCCAAGGTGTCCAAGACCACATCAGGAGCCTGCTTAACGGTGTTCTGACGCTCCAGCTCACGTAGCTCATGGAGTGCAGTGGTCATAGTCTTCTCTATGTCCTGGCAGAGGAAGAACAGAGCAATCAAGACACCACGTGCAGGGTATAAAAAAATGGCGTTTTAGCTTTTGAACTACAATTCATGCACATGTAACAATAATGTTCACTATTTACAAATAACAATTATATTGTGTAAGATTTAGACTATATAATTTAACATTTTTTTTATGTCTCTTTTCTACAGTTTCCAACATTTCCAGGCACCGATTGGGTTGCCATTAATGCAGCCATTAGCTGCTGAGGAGAATTTGGTGCCGAACCTTGTCTACTCTTTAGCTTGTTATTCTGTCCCAGGCCTCTGTGTCCTTGAGGTGTGTCTATGTCCCAGCTGCAGTCTGGCCCTGACATTTATTCCGCCTGCTGGCTGTGTTCTACCAAACCCTTCCAATCCGCTTATATGCTATAATTGTCTGACACTTTATATCATGTGTGGTACTGAGACCACAGAGCCACCAAATAGATATATAAACAAATTATACCAAAAGAGGCTACTTCTATTTCTGGGTATAATTTTTGCACTATTTTCCCCATCAGTTTTGCCTCTACTGGAAATGTCCCACCCTAACCTCTGCCAGAGCTTCAGTCTCCAGTGATTTGTGGTCCCCGAGGCTGCTGTGACGAGTGGCCCCTGGCACTGGTCTCAGAGGGTGGCCCTCGGGATAGGCCTTCCTGTCTAGGTAGTTGATGCTTCCCGCACTGCCAAAGGTGCCAATGCGCCTCTTTTCTGGGCTCTCCATACGACCCTTGGTGATGGACACCTTGTGGGGGCTGCTGGGACAGGCTGCAGCCCGTGGCGGCGTGTCAGCCACTCTGGTTGGGCTGTGGGTGTCTGTGCCACTCCGACGACGTGGGATTGCAGCTCCATCGGACCGTAACCTTACCCTGTGGAGAGGGATCAGATCAGACCAACAGTCAAACAGGAAAACATCTCAATACTACTCAATGGAACTTTTAAAAACAAGAAAGGTGTTAGTCTTAATTGTATCCACCTCCCCATGACTCCCCCAAAGTTGTAATCAGGTGATTGTTCAGATGGTGACAGGACATCATTTTTGGATGAACCCTTATCATCCAGCAATGGTCCACTGCTCGCTTCACTATCTGCCTTCTGGCTGAGGTTATCTGAGAAAGCATCATCCCTGAAAGAGCAAAGACACATACATGGCATACATGTATACCTACAGTAATTCATTTAAATCTAAGTAAGGAATATTTAGTGTAACAGTTTACTGTAATGCTGTCAGCTTCACTGATGATCATTTGAAATACAAGGCAGAAAATTACTCAACACAAGACAGACAGCAGCTGGTACAACACGTTTTGATGTTACTCACAGGTCTTGCACAACAATGTACTGATGTGGGATGAGGCCATCCACACCATTGTGGCGGCCCTCCCACCAGTCTTCAGACGCTCTGTGATACAGAAGCAGAGAGGCCCCCTTCTTGAAGGACAGCTCCCTTGGAGTGCGTCCCACGTAGTCAAACTTAGCAATGGCCTCGATCTGTTCAATCTCTGAAAACACAAATAGACAAAGATACATAAACAGAAAGCTCAATAAACTGTTTAATAGACCTCAATATGGAAATGGTCATGTTGGAGGTACAGACATGACAGGCTAAGCTGTTTATTTCCTTTACTTAATCAATAACATACCCAAACTTATTAAGTACATATCGTGCTAAAACACACATAAAAATGTGCTTCTAATTTCAGTTTTAGGTAACAAGTCTGATAAAAGAAGCATACTTTTTGCCTAAATTTAAAAAGAAAATCTCGTCTTGTCTGCAGTGTATTTCAACAGGTCAACCAGCAGGGGTCAGTAAGACTTAACTGAAAAGTTAAGATCAATTAGTTCTCACCAAGAAAACACTCATACAAAGAGGAAGCCCAGTTCTTAATTTGACACCAACTTGTTTTTCTTCCCTGTAAGCAGAACTGCTGCCAGGGGACATAAACTGAACTGACCACAGGAACTACAGTGCAACACCAGAGTACATAATGTCACATAAGACTCTCAGTATTAACGTCGGCAAAAGCAGAACCTACAGCAGGCAATCAGCCTTTGTTGTCGTTGTTTCCAAGCAAGAGCAAGAATACAGAGAAAGGGTTAGCACTCATTACAAAAACAGCCAAAAGGTTGAAGCTAATAGATCGGGTTCCACCAGCCTGACCCGGCACACTCTGTACTTCAAAGACATGTCAACTGACTCTTCACTGATGGCACATATAAGGTATACGACAGGAGATATTATTTTGGCTGCTGTGCCTGGCCCAGTTATGCATTCAATGCTCAGAGGAGAATTGGGGAAATACTGCACAAAGGAGAAAGTCCCGGGAGAATTACCACTGAACAAAGAGCAAGCAGGGGAGAAGACAGGAGGGGGGGACTCAAACACACACACACAGAAAGACAGATCACAGAGGCAGTGCTGCATGCCAACACTGTTTACTCAACTTGCCTTCAGCTTCAAACATCACATAAGCCTTGGCAATCATAAGCTGTTGCAGCACAAACCTCACTTGCCTCTCAGTCAAAAGCACTTAATAAAAAAGGTCAGTCTGTATGGAAGGCTTTCTTATCCACAAAGACTACTAAAGTCACATCACATATATTCTGGACTATGCAAGACTATTTGCCAAGATTTGCTAGAATGATTTCCTACTTAACTAGAGCTGTTGTCAATATTTTGTATGCAAAGTTAACTGGAATGGTTACTGTATTATCAGAGAACATAATGGTAACATCGTTTCCTCGTTTCAATATTGACACAGGCAAGACCTGCAGGTCACATGACCACTAATATTAGATGCAGTAAATCAGGAAAAATTGTCCTGCGTGAACAAACAAGATTAAGAGCCACGCTGCATCTACGTGAGGCTTGTGTTAGGCACGGCGGTGATCTTTGAATCTTTGAGCTGAATGCTAAAGTCAGCATGCTCACAACAATGCTAACATACAGAGGCTAATAGGTGTGTTATTAGTTTAGCAGGTATTTGGTCATAAAGCAAAGCATCGGATGGACTGAAATTTTGACCTGACGATGGCGCTAGATGGAAAACCAGGGGATCCCCAAAGTTGTTGCAATTTATCCTGAGGGTAACACGAACATCCTTGATTTCCTCGCAATCCATCCAATTTGTTGCCGGGACAGTTCACTCACAACCAAAAATGTCAACCTGCTGGTGGCGCTAGAGGTAAAGTCAGGGGATGGACCATGAATGTCTGTACCAGAGTTTATGGCAATCCATGCAATAATTTCTGAGGAATTGGACCAAAGTGATGGACCGACAGACCAACATTACAATCCCTTGAACCATGCTGCTATAATGGCTAAAGACATACCTGGTTAATTTCAAAGCAAAGAAAAATAGATGAAAAAGGGCTACTCTGACGTACTGACCTTCATCACTGGTGTGTGGTTCAGTTCCATTGTCAGCCTCATCAATAGTTCCTGGTTCACTGTGGGGGCTGTCACTGTGGGAGCAAATGAAAAGCGAAAGGTTACTGATATGTAGACAAGAGGAGCATGACAAAACTGTGTTTTATGAACAATACGCATGTGTAAACAGGTGATTAGCTGATAAAATAGTGCAACTTTTCCTCTTAAAAGCCGAACAAGTTAGGAGTTGACTGAGCCGTAGTCTTAACGTAACTGTGCTTTGCTGATATGCTCACTGCCTGGTCTAGCCAATACTCACCAGTACTCCTCCCCACCAGTCATGCACTTTTCATACACCGGGCCGTCCAGCTCACGTTGACTGGGAAAGATGAGTTCATTGTGCATGATGATGGTCTTAATGACTTCGTTAACGTGTGCCTGGCATGCTACAGGATCCTGTCCATCTGGGATGGGCATCAGGGTTGGACCAAAGCAGATTGCCAGATTGTACGAGTCCATCATGTTCTCGTCACTGTACTGGGAGAGACTGAGTGACAGGACAGAGGAGCATTGTGTGTTTTTCTTCTGTGTATACAAATATTACTGATTTAAGAAACCTTTAACAACATCACACAGCATAAATACTGCTTGTATATATTAAGTTGTTGTCTAGAGTTAGTCTGTGTATTAAAAACCTGTCAATCGAATTGGGAGTGATGAGGCTGCAATCCTGTTCGTGCTTCAGCTACCCTTATGTTTACATTTGTATTATAGATTATGTGATAAATGATTAGACTGGTTATTACATTGTTAAGCCTGCAACAACTAATTTTTTGGCCACTTGGGGACAATGGAACCAAGCTTTCAACCCAATTCTGACATATAAACACTGCGTCTTTACACATCCAACAGACAAGGAGCAACATAATCATTCATTGAAAATCAAAAGCCATGCCGCCTGGTGAATGGAAATCTTCACTCTCCTTTTAGCTCTGTTTTTGGTGTCCACCACCTCCTGAGGGAAATATCAGTTTTTTTAGCTGATAACTTCACTACGTCCAACAGTTAGTTGCTAAGTTTGTCGCTGGACAGGTAGAGTACCTCTGATTTTTAGAGCTTTTTCACTGAAAACAGTTGCCTGTTTTGCCTGAAAACAAGACTGAACCAGAAGAGTAAAGATGCAGGCTGGAAAACCAAAACATTGAGCTGAAAGATTATATAAAGCCACCTAACGCAGAGGGGAACTACAGAGTCAGGCGATAATTCTCTGTTGGTTCATTACTATCTGTGTCCCTGTTCACATAAAAGTAGTCATGTTGTCCATTGTTAACATAAAAATATTGATTACAGCTGCTTTAAGTTATGAAATATGAGTCCCATAATGCCTGAAAATGAACAATGTAGCAGAGACATCTCTTACGGAGTCGCTTGCTTCAACTGAATTTAGTTTTGACATACACTATTACATGCTTCATTGCACAGCTTAGTTAAACATTTACTTAAAATACAGTCTGATCAGCCAACCCCTTCAACAAATCACCTTATCCAGCACATGCCACAGCCCACCCTTGCTAACCAAATCATTCGGTGCTGCAAGAGGAAGTCATAATCAGTCCATGCACATTATCAACAAGCTGAGCAGTAAAGCCACAGCTGGAACAGCTTCAGCGACGACGGGGGCATAGAATAGCAGAGTAAAACCTGGGGTATGAAATCAAACTCTTTGTTCTGCAGGCAAACCCAGTAAAAGGAGCATTAATAACATCCATTATAAGAGGACAGGTATACTACTTCAGCGAGGCACGAGTTTCCGAGCCCATAAATAACTTCTAAAACACTGCAGACAGATGTGGCAATAAATAGCAGCGATATATTTTTGTCTTGTCTTTTCACCTCACTGTAGCTGTTTTTTTTTTTACCCCCAATAGAATTAAATTCACATATAAGTTAAGTTCAGTTACATATACCTGATGTGCCCCTGTGCAAAAAATGAACTCATCTATACATGCTCTTCTGTACACATCGGGACCTGTGGCTTAATATGTCACGTGAATCAGTGCAAACTTACTGATTGAGAAAAGCAAAAAGGTATCTCATGACGATTATGACGGTGCGGGAAAGAGTCACAACAATCTGCTGGATGTGATGTGCTCTCTCAGCTCCAGACTCCAGCTCTGAAACACAAAGGACAGAAATAGAGAAGTGTAACAACAATGGTTTACATTACAGTAAACTTTAAACTTTTATATATGCATACACATGGGCACTGAGCCTATAACAACACTATCCACTAAACTATAAACTATAATATAAACCAGACCCTAGCAAGGAAAATTGATCAAAGTGAGCAAAAGCAAGAGGCAGAGGAGGCTCTGAAAGCTGTTATTTGACACTTTAATAGATGCCCCCTCTCGCATTTCACCAGACCCCTAAGGCACACTGAATGATCAAACTATTACAGTAGAAACAGTGGGGAAATGTTTATGTGGTGAACTTGCACACGACAGACTGATGTGGCCCACGCTCTTCTCTTCCTACTGGCTTTCTGTTAAATATCAGGCAGAGAGCCTCTGTGTTCAGATTGCTTCCATGTGCTGCACTGCATGCCCTTCTCCTCTTCAGTAAAGCTGAGATTTTACAAAACTGCAAGGTGCGTTTCCTCTTTTTTTGTTTCACCAGTCCACTCACGACCATGATGGCATTGAACATTGTCCAACGTTGTGCATGACTCACTGATGGTAGAGATGAAGTCCAGGAAGCGCTCCTTTGGGAAGAGGGGGTTCTCCAGTCCTCTGAAGTACAGCTTCAGCACCCCTGCCACTGAGTTGATATCGTGCTCATTGTGGTCATCAATCAAGGGATCTTCACCTGATTAAGAAACATATGTGTGCTTTCAGTGGTGACATCTGAAAAATGTTTCAAATGGGTTTTTCCTGTCTAAGTACTTGACATGAAAAGGGGAAATGTAATGCCATCTATCTTTGACTCACCTCTCTCAAATGAGTTTTTAATGTCATTGACTTCCACCTGTGAGCCTGGCACGCGGAATATGCCTTGCTGCTGCAAGCCTGAAAGAAATACAACCCAGAATTGGGAGATTCAGAGTTACACTAGCTAACATTATCCCCCAACCCCAGTGCCAGCTTCATGAAAGCCCATTGGAAACACATAACACAGAGCAGGAAATGTAATCTAGTCATAAAGGGAGATGCGTATTTTTCCACAAGAGGGCCCCTCAGTGAGGCTGCAGCATATGGTTTCAGTTAGAGGGCTCCTAATCAGTTTTCTGAAGTTTCATTAGGTCCAGATCCAGGGGAAATGCCTGCAGGCTACAGCAAAGAGCTGAAGACAGATGTAAAGGTAGACAGGGAGGAGTTATAAAGATGGTGGGGGGGGTGGCTGAACTGACTAAACAAAGACCAATGGGACTTCCAAAAACTCTCCGTGTGTGATCTATTGTTATGAGCTTGTCAAATCACGGGCAGGCAGCTGAGTGCCTCGGAGACTGAGGTGGAGAGCAGAGCAGGTCTGTCTCTGTACCTGCGGCTATTTGTGGAAATAGATTGCCTCGTCCAATACCTGCTGTCACCTCTTATGAAACTGAAGGAGTTTTCAAAGAACTAGAATAGTTTGCTTTCTTTTACTGCCCTTTCGCTCAGACGTACTAGTAGTCCCAGCAACATGATGCTGAAGACTTACCGTACAGATTGATGTATCTGACGCAGCTTTCAACAACGAGTGGGATTGGTTGACCTGAATCCTGAAATGAAATGATGTGAAGAATATATAATATATATAACGCAAGACAAATATTAGCAAAAAATAATATGTAACTAAAAGAGTAAGTGTCATATAGTATTGTTTAGTACTACTATTAACTATACAATGTTATAATAAAATGTATATAATCATACAGTATTCTCATTTCAATACATGCAAATAACAATTCCCCATGTCTAGTTCATATTAATTTAAGATATGCGAGACAGGAGAAGTCTAATGCTCCATTTTGCCACAGAAAACCTAATGCCTCATAAACATCACAGATTGCCTTGCTTCATAAATATTTTACTAAGCAAATCCCATGAGCAGTGTAACACACAGACAAAAAGCCAACATACAAGTAACTGTTATTAATAACCTGATTTCACAGAATACAAACAGCTGTGGAAACTAGCAGCATGCACGTTTAGCCTGAGCAGTAGCCAGCACATTTCTACTATTAGTCTAAAGGTTTTAGTGCCCTTGTGCTCTGAACTATACTCTCCAACAACAGAGGTACCTGAATGCGGGTACGGGCATTCCTTCTTCCTCTGGGACAGAAAGCAGCAAGGCACAGAGTAGCAGAGGAAGAGAGGGCAGAGAAGCACAAAGTTAGAGAAGTTCGGGTGAGGAATGACCCCGCTGGAGGTTAAAGAAGGCGAAGCACAAGGACGGGCGAAAGCTACAGGGATGCAGTAAAGGGTTGGGTGCAGTGAGGGAGAAAGCAGACCCACTGCTGTCTCCTGCCTCTCAGTCGTCTAAACAGTAACTGGATTTAGAAATAAAGCCCGAGATGGTAAATTGTTCTGGAGGAGAATAAAGAGACAGCTGACTGCACCGGCAGAGCCATGGAAGGGAGGAGGAGGATTAGAGGTTAAACAGAGGCATTATATCATCAGATCAAGGGCAGCTGGAAGAGGGAGGAACAGAAGGCCAAAGTGAGGAAGAGTATGACAGCGAAGGCTCAAGCTGCCTTCCCCTCCTGTTCCACAAGGGACGCTCAGTTATTCACCACCACTACAGGGTACCTTGATGAAGGTCTCCATATTGCCGTTAAACAGCTTATGGTTATACATGGAGCGTGGCCTAGGCTTCCGCATTTTCTGTGGTTTAGGGGGAAGAGTGGGGGGCCTGAGAAATGATGGACAAAGGGAACAAAAACACCATATTCTGTGAAAACTGTAGAACCAAACATGGAGGTTCAAAAGCAGGTTATGAAAAAAAACCCATCCTCTGTTTAAGTAAAGTAATGGAAAAGGATCTTTTAAGAGTTGAGAAAAACCCAAAGTGAGAGATTTCATTAAAGAGGTCTTTTATCATTAAAGCCTGTAAAGTCAGCATATTAATTACTGCTGAGGTGTTGGGGTGTGCAAGACTCTAGGTCTGGATCTTCAATAAAACACTTACTAAAACCACAGCACTGATTAATGAACATTAACAAGACCAATAATATCGAGTGTCAAGTTGTCCGACAGAAAAGTTCAGCATTAAATTAACAATTCAACTATTGATACACGTTGGAACTCACATTATTAACAATATACTATATCAAAATAAAAATAAATGCTGGAAATAAAATTAAAATTAAAATTAAATCATGCATGCATTTTTATACTCTCACAACCACAAAGGAACATTTGAACTTATTTTGACATGTCCAGTGAGATGTTGCTAAAAGTTATTTAAATTTTTATGACAATCGTTTATGAAAGAAACCACAATAGCAATATGTTTTAGGTGCAAGCAGATGTGTCATTTTTGGAAAGGACAATATCCTGGCCAATTCATGCCAAGACTAGATTTAACATTAAGTTTATGTGTATATAACATACTGAGAATAGCCTTTGCTTAGACACTGCTTAACATTCATCGACTGCAATATTTGAAAAGCCACACAATGTAGTCAAATATAATATGATAAAATATAATATACTATATGTATGTATGTATATAACATAAATAATTCTTTTTTTTTTAATTTTTAATTAATTATTTAAATATGAAAAATACAAAATGGCATAAGCAGATGCTTCATGGCTGAAAGACTTAAATCTGAATCTTAAAGCACATCATACCTTGTAGTTCCACACTCTGCCCTTTCCCCTGTGGAGGAACACAAGAGGGACATGTTATATATTTGTGGTACATATTATACAGACTCCAGTGTCCACCGTCGCTGAAGGGTTTCATGAGACACAACATGACTATTGAGAAAGCAATGAATGAAGCCGTGCAAACACCATTCATCGGACAAAGCTATTGAGCAGTCGTCGCTGAGACCTCGGGGGACCCAGAGGGCCCTGTGGGGTTATAGACCTCCTCTCAGAGCAAAGAAAAGAGGGTGGCGGCTGCAGTGTGTATATGTTGGGGAGGGAGGGGTCCATCAGCGGTGACACTGAGCAATGTCTGTGCTGGTTCACTGAGCCTTTTGTTATGGGTTTCCAACAATACACACACACACACACAGACGTTATAGACGCACACTGAGCGTTATTGAACAAAACAGTCCACAAAGTCATCATCAAACTCAACTTACACTTTTTTTTTACTAATTTAAGTTTATGTTTCTGCTCATGATAACACACATCCTTAAAACAGAATATAAACAGCCAGGTCAGTACATTTAAAAATTACCCATCTTTTCATTTTGAACTGAGAGTAAGAGTGTGTCTTAGTCTGCCGGTCGCTGGATTATCAGCTGGAAACGAGTCAATGTACCTACAAAAAAGAACCCCAAAACAATGGCACCAAAGCATTCCAACAATATGTCTTTACTCCATCCAACAATGGACAGAAAGAGCAAAGGCTAACCCATTTCTCTACACATCATTCTGGCAGATGGGACGAGGTCTCCGAAAGCATTCGTGTGAGGAAACAAAAGCACATTTCCCAGACATCATTCCTCTGAGTGATAGCTCTGTCTACCTCTGACCAACCAACCTCAAAATTGCACCCAGTTTCTCAAGCATGAAAGGTCGATGTTGATTTTGCCCTAATTTCACATCAAAAAGTGCCAGAGTCTCTTAGTGATAGAACGATATACATTTTATAAACATAAAAGGTGACAAGTACAAATAAAATTCACTGAACAAGGGAGCTGGGGACTCCTTATCTGGGAAACAAGGGCTGGCAGATATCCTAGCTCCATCTTGTCTGGTGCCAATGCTTGACATTAGGTTTTTATTAATACATGCAGCAAGATGTAAACGCCATGTGGCACTCACCAGTCTCATCTTGTTCCCTCTGTCGTGCTCACAAACAACCACACGGACACAAACACGCTATTTTGGGTGCGAAGTTACGAGCTAATGAGCACGACGCAACTCTGATTGATCACCTGAATAATTAAACATGGGTGGTACCTGGCGACGCCATATGCTGTGTTCATGCACTCTCTCAGCTGCTCCACCACAGACATACAAGCAGATCTGTCCAGAGATTGATGTGAACTATAATGTGAGTGCAAAAGCAAGCGGTTGGTAGTTTGCCACAGAGCTCAGAGGGGATGACATAGCTTGACATAGCAAAATAAACTGTTAAGTAAGAGCCGACTGAATGAAAGAATCCCAGGTGTGAAATATAGAAATATGCATGTGTGTTGCAAGGTCTCAGCTGTCTGCGCCTGATGCCCTTTTCTATTAGGTGAACCCCTGATGCAGGAGCAGCTGCAGAAATGGGCCTGGTCCTGGTCCTGCTGATTGATTGGGCGTAAACTGTTCACGGCTGAGGTGACAAGGGGACCCCTGGGGAAGGGAGGGGCAGAGGGAAGCCGTTCTCTTACAGCCTGGAAATAGAAACCCTGCCTGCGGCTATACCATATAGAGACTAACCGGATAAGTAGATAAGTAGAAAAGGGAACGGATACCTCAAAGTAGATGTGGTCTGCTTTTGGTGTGATAGTTTACCATTTAAAAAATGAACTCTCATTTCCTCTTTCCTTCCTGCTTCCCTAAAAAGAAATCTGTCTTTGAAGCATCCTATACCTTATTCCCTGCTGCTTATTAGATAAGACCTGTGCCACTATAACCCTGAAGGCAGCGATTTTACACAGCTGTGGCGGGATTCTGTGGGTGATAACGGCAGGACAAAACACTAGGCCAGGCGCACGCCATTAAAAGACACCTCAGACAGATGAAGAGAAAAGACTCCTTACCTTCGCCCAGAGTCTGCTTCAGCAAGTCATGCTTGGCCTGCAGCTTAATGATGAGGTTACTGCCATTCAGGTACTCCTTGAATTTCTAGACAGAGAGATGAAGGCAAACAATGAGTGAGCAGCAGCACTAATCCAGCGTAACATGAGCCCGGTCAAACAATTCAGTGTCCCTCAAATCAGCATAAATTCAATCTGTTCTAGATTTAATTTAATTTCTATTTTCGGAGCATGTGGAAATGATGACTGATGGTTTGATTTTGAAGCAGGCCGGCAGCCGTTAACAGTTTGGACCGACAGACAGATCTAAATTGGCACAAAACTCACGGAAAAGTAGAACATTTCAGTCTCCTGTTGGTTCGCCCTCCTCTTGGTTATGTTCAGCTTGCTCATGTAGGACTCGGAGGCCACAGACTTGATGGATTCAGTGGAGCGGCTGTGTTGGAAGGCATCCGACACGTCAAAGTCCTCTACCGTCAGCATGTCCTGCAGCGTTTGCATGGTGGCATCCAAGGTCTTTCGCACCTGCACAGATGGGGGAACATAGAAAGGAAAGATGACAAATGAAGCATCATATAGTACTCAGTCTTGGTCATATTTTCCTTTTCGTGAGCGTAAAGGCTATTTATTTTGATGGAGCCAAAGTAACTGATGACATTTTCAAGGGCAAGAGTGAGTGGTTTACAGCATTGGCATATTTACATCAAAAACAGATTGACCCCTGAACGATAAATGACCTTGGATTACAATGAAATGACACCAAGCAGCACCTGAATGTCAGTCCAGAGTAACATCAGACTAAGACATGAAATTGTATGTGAAATTACTGAAGGAGGCTTTTGTTTAGGGCAGAGATTGATGGAGCTCATTTCCAGTAATGGCATGGCTCGTCCATTAAACCAAGACCCTGGGAGACAGGGAAGAGGCCCAGCCATTGGCACAGGAGAGTCTAATAGGCCCTGGTTATTATCACCTCCATTTGCACCTTTGTGCCTGCGCCTCTTAATGACAGTCCTCTCTCCATCACAAAATAGCCAATCGCATATATAACTTCATAGAAAAACACACAACATTGGCGCTGTGACAATCTAAATATATTCTGGGCTCCCACAGAGCAAGGGTCATTGGAGAGTAATTGCAATGAGAACAGATGGTGATGTGGCCCTCCTACTTGGCTCTGGGAGAAAATGAGACAGGGCTTCTGTTTTTGGGGGGTGGGGCTGAAGGTGATTGGGGGGGGGCACAGAGCCATCATAAATCCTCACCTCCTCATTCTCAATCTTTAGGGTAGCTAAGCGAGACTGCAGTTGGTGGTAGCGCATCAGGAGTTCAGTCTGGACAGGCTGCTGGGCACTCACCTGGCACACCTGAGGGGGAGGAGGAGGAGGGCATGGGACAAAATAGATCCATCTGAAGCTTAAAGAGTTACTTTGTAAAAAAAAAAAAAATTCTTCAGGTAGATATCTCAGAGTTAAGCGATCTTGCCTGAGAGCTGCGGCATTTAAAGCATCTCACCTCATCCCCCATGTGTGGCAGGTACTCAAAGCGCATTGGAGGGCAGAACACCTGGTTATGCATATCCATGATCTTGTGCTTGTCACTGCGGGAATCCAGGCTGTCCACTGCATTCTCGATGATATCCAGTCCCTCGTGGCGTGATGTCTCCAAGTTGTACTCAGCAGATAAGTAGGTCCTGAAGGTGCGTGCCAAGCTAGCATGGTAGCCCAGGTCACAGCACTGCGGAGATAAGAAATCAGATAAATAACCAGGAAAACATTTTGTAAATGTGGTGACAGATACAATGGCAAAATGGAAATCAGGAAACATGTGTTTCTTCATTTTAAAATTTAATCTGTAATGTAACACCAGGGGGAATGTTTCATTGTCCTCTCCGGTTGAAATTTTTAAGTTTGTTTCACCTCTGACATAAGTGTGCTCTGTTGCACCCGTAACCATGGTGATATCAGTCAGTGATATCGTGTTGCACTGACTACACCATGGAGGACACTTCTACATCACTGTAGCAACGTGGGAAGCCAGCAATAACTAGCAAAAGATTTTCAACTAGTGGTAGAAATCAACATAAAGATTGTAAAAGTGCAACTTTCAGTTGCAAAGTCTGTTAGTTTGAGCACCTTCCATCTTGTTCAGACCTATTTAATGGACTAACTCTCAAATGATGTCCTGCCACAGCTTACCTTTCAAAAATAGTAGTGGAGTTGACAGAATTACAGGAGCTAGCACAGTAGGACACCGGGGATAATTACAGAGCCTTATCACACAGAGCTGTATGAAAGAACCTCATTACGCAGAGGACGGTAGTGAGGAGGTTCAGAGGGAGCTGGAGGCGACTGACAGCTCTGTGAATCACTAAGTAAACGCTCTTTAGCGCTCTTTAGCACTGAGGAAGTAGTCTCTCCACTTTGGTGCACAAGCCTCATTGCACCACTCAGTCAAAGTGGCTCAGTAGACTAAAGACTAAAGGGAGTAAATTAGCCTCTTTTTACACGAGCAAACCGAGTGAGAACACATTCATATCTGCAGCAGCAGCCTGGAGGAGCAGATAATCAGGGAAGGAAGATTAGATACACTCTTTAATCCAGTTGACCACTATGTTTTTTATATTCTCATCTTTCTCATTAGAGCTGTGCAAACATACTGTAGGTGCATAGAGGAGTACACTAATATTTGCAAATATTTCCAATTTACTTCATTTTAAATATGTTCATTATTACACAGGCCGCATGATTGCTTCATACATTCAGTTTAAAATGCTCTAATTTTAACTGTCAGTCGAATGTAAGCACCACAATAGATGTAATACACTCATAACCACCATTTGCTCAATTCTTGTTTTAGTCTTTTTTGCAGAAATTAAATTTCTCCATGGAGAACAAGTACAAGCCTGAATATTTTATCATGCTGACACCACTGACCAACCTCACTCATCACAGCAGTTATTCAGTTCTAGTCAGCGCAGTGGTAGACTAAACTCAACATGTTGACAATTTAAAGTCAGTGATGCTGACAACGCTGACTTCTTGCTGTGTCTGGTTTGATGTGTGGTGTGCAGCTACTTCGACATGACAAACGGACCCTTTTTCCTCCTCTGCCCCGCTTGTGGCAGCCAAACCAGTCACGCTCACAACCCCATTCTCTGCAGCTCAGCAGGATTTGGGATGACATGGACCTTTCAGCTTCAAGACACTGGAGCCATCAAAGCTGCCCAGCAAAGAGGCAGAGATAGCCATGAATCGGGTTCTCAGTGTGTCCAGCTACCGCAGACGTATCACCATCATTGTTTAAAATTGCAGTCTGTAATATACAATGTTCAGTATATTATAGAAATCTCACTGAAATCATAGCTTATCATGCCAGACCTGGAAAATGTGCATCTATCACTGTGGCTAATGCAGTGCCGTATGGTGACAGGACTCAAGCACAAATGTGGCAACCAAGCCATTAGCACATAGAGAAGGGGGAAAACAGGCATATTGCAGGGCTGACAGGTTAAACTCTGTGATAGAAATCTGACCTTAATATTTAGGTTTTTTTGTTTGGTATCAGCAGCCACAAAGCCCACATTCACTGCCATTAAATCACATAAACCCTGTGACACAGGCCTTTGTAAGAAAGTGTGACTTTGCAGAGAACGATTCAACCTTGGGATTTACTCATCAGCAGTCAGACGGAAAGGGAAAATACTGAATACAGTAAGCAACATCGTAAAACACAGCACACAAAATATCACTTTGAAAAATAAACCAGTTCAAAGTGGGTGCATAGTTTGTGTTGGTTGTGTGTGTGTGTGTGTTGTGCAATAGTGGAACTAGAAGAAAAATAAGACGGACAATGAAATGTGGAATGACAATGAGATTAGAAAACAAAGAATGTAACACAAGGTCTCGTCTACCTGAAGAGGGAGGTGCATGTGTGCATATCTAAAAAGGAATAGATACAGAACGTTTCCAATGATCTTGTCTAAAATGGTCAATAAAGGCCTCTTCATTTTAATGTTCATCTGTTTGTCTGCACGGTGACTGGTAGCAGGCCACCCGGGGCTGAGAGCCCAGTGCCAACCACATTAACCGCATTCATGCCTGCATAAACAGAGCCGCTGCTCACCAGCTGACTTTGACCGGCTTCCAACCATTACTGATTTGCTAAACAAAGCCATCCATTTAAACACTGCTAATCAGACTTTCCACCAGTGCTACCGGTTCATAATTTGGATAAAAGTGGCTTCACATTTAAGTGTTAGAGGTTGGTTTTCAGGACATACAAAATGGGGATTAATGTATGTAATAGTGAAGGTGACTATTATACAACGAGATTATGTTTTCACTTGCTTTACTTGGTGACAGTTAGGACATGCTGTGTTTGTCACAGCAAAGCTCCCAAAAGCATAGTCAACACAAACAAATGAGACGGGGGACGAGGAGAGCGTGAGACTGAGAAGAAATGATTCAGTCAACACTGATGGAGTCCTTCCAAATCATCAGTCAGAAATATCTTCTGTAGCTGCGTGTTAGTAGGTATCAGTATCAAGTTTGCTATGCAGAAATTAATAATGAAAAAATGATGGCAAATACATTCATTGGGGCCAACAGAGCAGCTTGAAAACAAACCACTAACAGGCTGAGAGCGAAGGAGACACGGGAACAGATGGTGAGAAAAGTGACAGTGCTGCAGAAATAAATCAACATCAGAAATCCCAGCTGAGAGACGTAAACAAACACGTGTGCCTAACGCATACTTACATCAATCATATCGGAGACGTCATGGATGTAATATTTTGCCACAACTGCATTTGTTGCTGCCAGGTTCAACAAATAGTCGTTCCGGGCTTTCGTGCATTTCAGCTTATTCTCAGAGTACTTGGCCTGCCTCTGGGGAGGAGAGAAGAGACAGCAGATGAGGGGAAAAACCATCAGTGCGTTGGGGTGGGTTTGAGTGTGTGCTCAGGCAGCTGCAGCTTTGGGACCATCAGACAGGTAGAGCTGGCAAGGAGAGTTTGGAGAAACAGCCTCTTAGAGAAGCTGTCTCTAGATAGTAACGTGTTAAGTGCCACAACCAGGTTTGCATTTAGTCTGTATTCTGTCTCAACACTGAAGTACGGCTGCAGAATGTGGATGCTGACAAAGAAGCACTTAATGAGGTTCTGGCTTTAGTAAGTGTAAAATGTGTATATATATATATATATATATATATATATATATAAATTATGGAGTGTCCAACAGCTTAGTGAAATGTAGCATTAAATAATTTATACTTTTTCGGGAATGTTCTTATTCTTTCAGTCCAATGGTAACAAATCTGCTTACCAGCACCTCTAAAGCTCAATAACTGAAACGTTATATTCAAGTTCAAGTATTCATTGTTAAAACAACAAGTGTGACAAGTGTACTAAAGAGTATAAACAAAGTAACAACATTTTTCTATTAAGTGACATTTGTACACATAGATTTTGCAAACTCGTGCTTTAAAGTATTGACAAAATAGTTTCACTTTAGCAACATAATAATTCAGACACGAAAAACATTACTGCTGATTGAAATTCAACAAAAGCATCATATATCTGAGCAGAGACATTTCGCTCATTATTTGAATTGTTTATTTGTGCATTTCACTATACATGGACATATTACTTCCGCTTTCACAAAACCATTATAATGCAAATTTCAGCAGTGGGTTAGATGAAAAGAAATTAACTTATATTTCTTCCTCATCCTCCTCCAACCTGTTTGCAGGCAGAGTAATGAGACAAAAGCTCAGAAGCAAGAGGCAGGGTAAAAGGAGAATATTCAGCGCTGTGTTATAAATAGTGTTCAGTTCCCAAGCCAAGCAGCGTCTCTGAGGATACCAGCCTGAGGAGGGAGCAAGGATGTTGCCCTGACAGCCTTTTGATTTCCTGCACCTGAGAGATAATGGGAGTTTCATTTTCATGGCAAAATACCAGAAGAAGATGACAAATAAAAAATGCATGGGTGCATCCAAAGTACAGTGTGCTCCAGAGACCACCAGCCTCACACTGTTAGCAGAGAAGACATTACACAAACTAGAAATCTGCATAAAATGGAAAGAGAGTTGAGTTATTGGCTGGGAGTACTGCTGTTTGCTCAGTGCGTATCTGGCTGCAGACCTACAGTCTGCTCCTGAGAGTTTCTCTCATTATATTTCTGCCTGTCTGCTGGTCTTTCCCTCTCTCACATTTCTCCATCACAAGCTGTGAACATGTTATCTTGTGTTGTAAGAATACTTTACACATCCAGCAGACATGGAGCAACATTTGCATTCACTTGGAGTCCAATTTCTGACCACCCGGCAAATGTAAGTTCAATATTCACCCTCCTTTTTGCTCTGTTCTTGGTCTCCACTAACTCCTGAAGGAAATATTTGACTCTAGCTGTTAAATATACTACTAATGTTCATGTTGAGAGCGGTGAGCATGAACCAAAACAATCAAGCCGCAGGCCCCAAAGCCAAAACAAGGAGCTAAGAAGCTATAATGCGATATCAGTGATAAATCTCTGTGGGTTCCTCACAACGGGCGACACCTTTTCATGTTATGCATTTTAAAACATTTTTTAAAAATACTGAATATAGCAGCTTTAAATATATTGCATATATAAACACAACACAATCCATCCATGGGCATACTCACCTTCTCTTTCATCTTCTCTATTTTCCTGACAAAGCTGCGTCTTGGTTGGCGCTCCTCGTGGCGCAGGAGGTTAACGTTGAGATCTCCAGACTTACTGAACTGCTTCTCCTCCTGCTTCTCAGCATCCTTCAGTTTGCCCTCTGCACTGATGCTCTCGGTGTGGTACATGTGGTATGTTTTCATCACCTGAAGGAGAAGAATCACAAATATTCAACAGATTGACCATTAAAAGGGGCTAATCATTATCATCATCACATTTTACAATATAGGTCATTGTAGGCTGAACTGACAAAATTTAAAGATGCTTTGCAGATGCCGTCAATCTATGTTAGATCAGAAGATTCCCTGGTTTCACTCAGTAACCCACAGACTGAGAAAAGCAAACACACAGACAACAGTTGCTTTCACATTGAAATGGACGGGGTTTTATATCAATGCTTTACATAAAATTACAGCTGCAACAATGAGTCGATTAATAATTTCAGTGATTTTTCAATGCTCATGCCCAAATATTCTCTGCTTTCGGCATCTGAAATGTGAGACTTTGCTGCTTTTCTTTTTCATATTTGACAGTAAACTGAAGACAAAATGAGCAATTTGAAGAAATCACCATGGGCCTTGAGAAACTGTGAATGGGATTTTGATTTGACATTTTTGTTTAACATTTTATAGACTATTAAATTATGAATCAAGAAAATAACAGTCAGATTAATCCATCCATTCATCCATTGTCCTCCGCTTGTCCAGGGCTGGGTCGCGGTAGCAACAGGCTAAGCAGGGTTATCCAGATGCCCCTCTCCCCAGCAACACTTTCCAGCTCCTCCTGGGGGATCCCAAGGCGTTCCCAGGCCAGTTGAGCTATATAATCCCTCCAGCGTATTCTGGGTCTACCCTGGGGCCTCTTACCAGTTGGACATGTCTGGAAAACCTCTAAAGGGAGGCATCCAGGAGGCATCCTTATCAGGTTTATCAATGATGAAAATAATTGTCACAGTCCTTTATAAAATAGTAAAAGGTTAATAGACTCGTGGTTTCTGCAGTGATACAGTAGAAAGGCCTCAGTATTTTTAGCAAGAGTCAGCCAACCATATGGTATGTAGCAATGACCACAGCTGGGAATTGTAGAAGGACATGATTGAGTTCACTAACAGAAACTTTAAAAGAAACTGTCTTTCAAAGATGGACTGACTTGAGAAGGAAGCATTTTTGATGCTAAAAGCCCCCCCACAAAAGACACATTTGTGTTTTTGTGCTCATATACCCATTCACACAACCACCTGATACCACTGACTTACAGTAGCCATAGACACCTCCCAGGTGTAACCAATATTAAGGAGATAAACAGGAAAGATCACATCTTTCAAAGCCCTCAGTGTCATTTCTTTCCAAAGTCTGGTTTGATTTGAGCTTTTTCATGGTGGCCTGGTGGATCGATTTGGGCGTCAATACAGCGGCAACACAGATGTCACTACATGTGGAATATTTTATGTGAATCAGGGGCCCAGGGTTGTGTGTAGTTTCGTGTTGGCTGTTAAATCTCCAGCTCACCTCCTCATCCTCTCCTCGCTGCGCCTTTCCTGGCCTCTACATCATTTCTACAGTAACTCTTGTTCATTTTCAGCTCCTTTGTGCAGCAGAGTGACAGCATTGTTTTCTGTGCTCTCTGCAGTTACCTCTTCCCTTTGATCTCTACTTGAGACACTCAGACACGACACACCACACTCTAACATGGTGATGACAAGACTGTAGTGACAGAAAGCCCTCGTTAGACAAGACAGAAGCATCCTGAGTCTTTCTTAACACGTCCCATATGCTCATTGAGAGAGCCTCTCCTCTTGGAAGCCCATTTCTTAGGTGTTGTAAAGGAACGTCCAGATGTGAGATGCATCTTAAAATGTCTCAAGCATTCAGGATTTTCTACGAACACCTCAGGATGTAAGTAATGCTCACCTGGTGCTGAATGTGAGCAGTAGGGTTTCTTTTATCTCCCTGAGAGATACTCATCAAAATCACGTGTTTGCCGTTGGGTCACTTGCAACTATAATCTTCCACTGACCTTTAACCATGTGATTGTAATATTTATCAGCACTGCCACTTGAAGAAGCTCTATTTATTTCCCTCTCTGTGTGCAGAAATAAATACGACACCTCTCCAGGCAGTGCAGGAAGTCTTAGAACAACAGGAACAACTGAGTGATAAAGAGCTGTAAGGCAAACACCTGAAAATAAGATAAATAGATGGAATAAAAACTGTTAGTCTGTGCTCAGAGTGACAAAGCTCAGCATCGATGTAGCTATACCAAGAAGAGAGAAACTAGGGTAACACTCTGCTCCTTCCCAGGCTGTCAAACCATTTCTTTCCAATTCTTCTAAAACCGTGTTACATTTCCAGACAATTTTGAACAATCTGACTACGAGGACCTGCAGCTAAAGACACAAAGTAATTTGCAGGAAGACTGAGTTTCAGCTGTGTCTACAGGAGGTGTGTGCTTAGTTGAGTCCTTGGATGACAGCCGAGGGCCATTTACCTCCTGAGTAGAGTTTCTGAGCTGGTGTACGAAATGGTGAGAGAATGGCTGCAGTTTTTCATAATGAATGCATGGCCAGAAGTAGATACTTCCATTTAACATGAATATAAATAATTATTATCTTGGTTCGACTCTGGCTGGGGGTCCTTTGCTGCACCCACCTTAAAATATTCTCCTCTCTGACCACAAAATTCTGCTATAGTGAAAGTCAAAGGGGCTTGTAAGGATATCATGGGAAAATATAAGTGGGCAAAAGTCTAACTAAAACATTAAGTTTGCAGATAAAACATTATATTACTTAACATAATGTATATATATGGTGGGTGATATACGAACGAGGACAGAAATTTGATGCCAAAAAGCATCAAGAAATCTATAATAAGCCTACATAAAAATTAGGCAATGAATTAACATTAGAAGAGCAACTTGATTAGATATTAATATATTTTAAAATAGACCAAATTATACCATAGCTATCTTTTGAGAAGGCTAAAATAGACCAATTATGCACAAAATAAATCGGACGTTTGTTATTTTGTTACTTGGAAATCTGAAGTTTCCAAATTTGATTAATTACTGCTGAGGTTTTCTATGCAAAAGATATGATATTTTGACATTTCTTTTTCAGCACTAACATGATGTAAGTAAATAAATACGGCTGAGAAAACAGTGAATGTATGACTACAAATGGATAAACGAATGAATGAATGAATGCCACACCAGTCGGGCCTGAGAGGGAGCTCTTTAGTGTTGGTGTTAACAAAAGAATAACCGCGAATGAGACTGAAAAGCAGACATCAGACACAAGGTGGTGGATCAGAAAGATAAGATAAGCTGAAGCTTTATTGATCCCAGTGGGGATATTAAGTGTCGCAGGAAATTAAAACAGGTTCAAGCAAAGAAAACAGAGTTTAATAGAGAAGGAAGAGACTGGCTCCGCATACATTCTGGCTTTTGCTCACATTTCTCATTCCAGGTTTGGTATTGATGACAAGCCACAGACACCAGGATCCTCACTCTCACTAATACTCCCGCTGCAGCGTCATACTTTAAACAGCATTTGAACAATAGCTTCAGCCCACAGTCTTACATCTCTCCCCTGCAGCCAGGGATCCAAATGTGATTTCACAGTTTTCTTTCAGCAAAATTTGTTTTGTTGGCAGCCAGCGAAAACTGTTGGAAAATACCACAAGGCAATCGCCATGTGGCCACGCTATTGATTTAGCTATTGCTGTACAATCAAATACTAACAAGCATGCGGCCGTGAAAAACAATAAGTTTTCTTTTCTCCAACAGGCAGCATTACTGCTGCATGAGCGGCACGGAGAGGTGAATCCAGATTGGCCACTCGTGAAATACTTCAAACTTCAATGCCTGCCTGTGCATTGTCAAACTTTTTAATAAGTTGTGATGGAAACTGGGAAAGTCCTTTCATTTAAATTATGCCAAGTCAGCTTAATTTGTACGACTCTTAATTACAGTTGGTCCCAAAGAGCCCTAACCCTAACCCTTCCACTGAGATTAACAGTCATTAAAGAAAAAACAATTTATAAGAAGTGGTGTTTGTTTTGTGGCAGCAAGATATTTTTCACCTCAGCTGTGAAGAACCCCAACAATCCTCTTCTCATATTTAGAAAGAAAGAGGCTGTGTGTCACCATTTGGATTTGTAATTTTCAGCCAGGCTGCAGTTGAAGCCAATTAGAGCATGATAAGATGGACCATCTGAGTTTTATTATGCAGCATCGTCCACAGTCAGAGAAAGGAGACTGGGTGAAACAGATATATAGTAAAACAGTATAAAAGTATAGAATAATGATCAGTTTCCATGTGTTTCTGAACTCCACAGTGACCCTGAAATACACCCTAGCAATGGAAACTAAACAGGAAATGGCTGGCAGGCATAACTTTCTGAAGAGGGACAATAATTGCATTTTCATTTATCAACATAAAGTAACAAACTATAGAGTTTTGCAGCCTGTCTATAAAGGTATTTGACTAATAACATATTCCTTTTGAATGCATATGCATGTAATTAACATGCACTTTGATGATGAAATGCCCCCCACAACACCAGACTGTTTCAGCTTCCAAATGCACAGATGGCAGGATCAGGGAGCATTGCCAGCACAACCCCTTTGGTAGTTTGACTCACATTGCAGAGATGAATACGTCATACAAGGTAACTCTGCCATCGCTTCTGTTTCACCTCAGGGTGCAGGAGACTGCTGAAGTTGCCTGGAGCTTGTCCAGTTTTTGGCACTAAGTCGTCCTCAATAAGAACCTGTCTCAGTAACAGTGCCGCACCAGTACATTATGTCCTCCCTGGGAGCCCTAACATACGCTCATCTATCTGCAGGGTTTCTTGCAGGAAATCCTATTATTAACTATTCAGTTCTTCACTTCTGACAAATTATTGTAGAATAAATACAATCCAACGAAATAGTGAAGACAAAAGTAAGAGGCCAAAAACAAATTGCAGACCATGTTAATTACATTGAAACATTTATAATATCTTGTGCACGATTATTGCTTATCTTAACTGACAGTGTTATAACAACAGTCTGATATACTGACAACCCATTTAAAAATACAACAGAGAAAATGTGGTCCTGGGAGACCTTCATTAATACTGCCCTCTAATTATGTTCTACTGATTTCTGACTGTATAAACTCAGTTGACGGTTTAATCCAAATAGAATTCATAAGTACAATCAAATATTAATGATGTGGCATGTTTTTTGCTAAAACCACAGCAAACATCCATTCATACATCCATTCAGTACCTTTTTTATATTAAAACATATGGGAAGCAGCTGCAGGATGCATAAGAGCGGGTTGCTTTTTAAAAGCTGCGCCAAAGCTGAGAGAGAGAATTATAAAAAAAATTATAAATCTACTACCCTTTTCTCAACCGTCAAATCAACATAAAGCAGAAGAATGTTTCAACAGAACAATAACAACGATAAAGAGAACAAATTGTACCAGTGGGGAAACTGCCCATTATAGTAACTGACTATCCAGAGCAAAGATATAACAAAGCAACTGAGCTGGAACAGGTGACCTAAAATGAATGAGTGCGTCCATTGTTATGGAAACAAGATGCACATTATGGAATCTGTTTATTATTCATTCCTCAAAAACAATTGTGTGTTAAGGCAGGCAAGTATTTCACAGGCCTCCACGGAGACAACCAGTGATGTGACCCCCCGAACAGGACCGGTGCTGAAGGGGCCACCAGATGTGATTTTTTTGATATGAGCCCAGAAACTGTCGGACTTGGAGGGAAATGTAGTGTCCCATTTCATAATTTTTCTTCATCATCACGATCCCATTTGTACTAAGCAGCTATATGATAAATAAAAGAAATGATTGGGGAAGGAATCAAATAAAATCAGATCAACACTTAGTGAGTTTAAAAACAGACACTAAATATTTTCCCAACTTGACCTCTTAAAAAAACCGAGGGGGGGGGGGATCTCTGTAAAACATCAACAGCAAATATGTTATGTAGCACATCCTCAGGCGCTTTTTGGAAAGCAAATTCATTAGTTTTTAATTTACACCCAGTTGCCAGTTTATCAGGTACACCTAGTTAAGATTAATGCAGTCTAATGCAACAGTTGTGCAATAAATCCTCCCTTCATGAATGTTAGAATGTTCTGTTTTTGTTTGGACCCATGTTGGAGGCATGTTCATTCAACAATGTGGTTATTTTGGAGGCTGCAGTTTGTGGTGCGGCTGAATTATGTAGCATCATACAGAGAGATGTTGCTTGTATAAATGTTCACATCATTTATATCAATGAGAGAGCAAATAATAGAAAGACCTCTCTGTGTAATGTAATACAGTTCAGCAACACCACAAATTACATCCTCTAAAATCACCATGAGGTTGAATCTCCCTCAGCTTTTGAGAAATATGTATTGCATGACTGCATTCATTTTATCAAGCTCTGCTTAATTAAATGGCAAGTGGATGTATAATAGATGCCAGTCATTTTATAATAAGGACAGAGTTAAACTAACCCCCAGTCCTGCTGGTGCTTCCAGTTTTCAATACGGCCAGCATGGACACGACAGTTACACCTTGGAAAAGTCTATTTTTTCAAAAGCAAAGACACTTTCATGTAAAGACTAAAAAGAAAGCATTAAGAAAGGAAAGCACAAGAATTTCAGAGTGCACAAAGAAGAAAGAAAGGTGATAACATGAACATGAAATAAAACATCAGAAAAGCAGATAGAGGAAATAGGATGGGAGGAGCTCAGTAATGAGATAAGATGTGACGGATCAATCTGTAGGAGACACCGTGTATTTATTACTTACAGTGTAGAGTTCATTCGTCACCTTCACCAGCTCCTCGTGCATCTGGATCCCAATGTCCTTGCTCTGAAATGCAGCGAGCAGAAAAGACGGGGGTGAGAAAACAAATAATGTGTGATCTTTCATCTGTGACCTGATCTGGTAATGCTGACACTGTGACTTTGGTGAGTGAAGTGAAGTGTCTCGACAAATATTGGTTGAATTGGCACCAGAAATGGTGCACACATTCGAGGACATCAGAGGATGCATCCTGCTGACTTTGGTGATTCCCCAAACTTTCATGTAGCACCACCAAGCTCAAAATATCCACTTTTCCAACACTTTGTGAATATTGAGAAAATTCAAATTCAAAATTTAATTTTAATGACACTTGCTCACCAGAGGATAAACCCTGTACATTTAGGCCTTTCTTCTTTTGCTATCATCCAACAAATTGGATTTCTGGTGTCTTATAAGCATTACAGCCTCGCAGTACTAAGACTTCGAATACCACGACAATGTCTGCACTGAAAACAATAGGCAGGCGAACTTAAACATAGAGCGAACTGGGGTAAGATATCCTGACTGACAATGTTGTCATATTTGTTTTTATTTATCATTTTTTGAATTCTAATTGCATTACCTAAAGTTTGCAACACTACCAACAAAAGTACAGCCACTTCCTTCATCTGACCAGCTCTTCCTTCCAGTCAAATATGAAACAGACTGCATGAGGAAATTAATGAAAATATGGAGGTTTCGTAAATGAATTACAACTGAGGCTCACAAATCAATACAATGTACAAGCAATCGCTGTGTTGTGGGGCTTTGAATTTCTTAGTACAGTATGAAGTTACATGATCACACTTACTTATTGTTTTACACACACTTATTACTTACTACCAGCGAAGACATGCCACTGTGAGTAATGCCACACGCACATTTCATTTCCTGTGTTTATTGCATGTTACATTGCACTTTATATTTTCACAAAGTCACATTTCCAACCATTACTTGTGTGGTTACAATGTGTGACATTGCAGTCAAGTGATGTTTCACTGCTTTACAGACATAAATAAAAATCAATAATGTACCAAGAGGATCAACAAGCCCTATTTCCAGTTTCAGCTCTTTTTAATAGTGAAAAGATTGCTTAAGCCGTCATTTCTCTCTGCCGCCAATTTAATTTGTTTTGTTTGGAATCTCACTAGAGAGATACAGCAAATGCCTCATGGAGCCGCACAGTTAATTCTTCTCACAGCTTTTCATACACATGCACCTTGACTTTTTCACAGTCATCTCACCGCGTGGCACGCATTGTGCTCAAACACACAGGACACACCTAGAGAAACGACTGACAGAGCGAATGCAATAACGTCTGTTTGTGTGGGAGACAGGCGCGAAGCTTTTATTTGAAGACTTGGAGGTGAGAAAATGCACCAACAGCCCCGGCCTGTGTCTGTGTGAGGGTCTGTCACATTCAAAGAAACAGCAGCAACACCTCTTCTAACTTTATAAAGGTATAAGAAGTTATTTATGAGAAAAGAGACTGCAAAACCATCGTCAATGCAATAAAGAACAAGACTCTATGATCTCGCTGCTAATTTCACTACAATTGGTTTTCCACTACATTAATATGTGCCGCCGTTGCAAGCCAGTCTTTAATGTTACCATGTATGGGTGACCTCACAGAACACAGTTTGATTTGCATCCCAACTTTGGTGTGTCTATTTCAGTTTGTTTTGGGACATTTGATTTAGTGGATATTTAGTGCAGGTTCTGACTCAAAATGTAGACAAATTTTCTACAAAACACACACATTCAAGACACGTTCAGACTATTGAACCTATGTGTAATGTCTGTAATGTCGACCGTATGTGCCAGCTGTAGGAGCCCAGTTTAATTCCACCACCTAATCACATATTCTGGCCTGCAGTAGGCAACATGAAAGCTGACTCATAGGGAATACAAATGAGACTGCGAAAACGTCAGAATAAATCAACCTTGCCAGTCAGTTTGTAAGAGTATTTACAGGTGATGGACAGGAAGGAGAAACCGTCGAAAGTGAAAAGGTCAATAAAATGATGACCATGTTCATGAGTGAAACAATGACACTTGTCAGTTGGAGATTGATGCATACGGCTAATTAGTTCAGCCTGGCGGGCTGCTGGTGTTCGGCAAACAATAGCGGATTAATCTCTGACTCTGCATACTAAAGAGAGCAGAGTGTGAAGAGCTTTTAAATGTGACATTAACATTTAAAACGTAGAAAACGTCCTGTAAACCCCTCTGTGCTCCCTACCTTTCATCTTTCAGCAGTGTCAACAGCTGACTCATTAATTCTGGTGCAACATAGTGACTCAGCAAGATGCATAATGGCCGCCACACATATGAATCATCATGTAACGTATCATCTTCTGTAAGATCAATATATCAATATAACGAGGAGGAGCTGTGCTGAAAGGAAACCTCACTGCACCTACTGTATGTTGACGGCGACTATCTGAACAGAGACAAAGGCAATTCACTTGTACACACACACTGTACACACTCTTCCGAGAGATTCATAGACAGATGAAAGTTACCATTTTGTCCACACCCTGCTCGGCAATAATAAGTGTGCTTGAAAAAACTTGCTACTGGTGAGTCAGAAACTTAACTAATCATCAGAGGGAGAAAAGAAGATCTTGCTCCAACAGCTCTTCACTAAACTAGATTGTGAAATGTACACAGAGGAGATAAAACAAAGCAACCTTAGTAATACAGGGTGGGATTTGCTGCTTTTATTTTGTTTTTATCTGGAGTGCAGGCATTAAGTCCAACTCAAGCAAGCATCAGGCTGAGTGTGATGAGTGGGGAACATCCTCAGAGAGCACCAGCAGCTGGTGAATGGCATCTGCATGCATCAGTGGCTCTGAAGTGAGACAGACTGCAGCATGTACTGCAGAGGCTCAGGGGGGAGACTGTGATGCAACACAATGTAAGAGCTGTGGCAGGTCTTATAGTAACACCTGTGAATAGACATTCTGAAAATCCTCCTTCTAAGAAAGGCTAAAAGCTAAAAGCACTGCGGCACCTAATTTAGTTTATTAATTTATTTATGCGCTTTGCAATTCATTTTTATTGAGAGTCGTGGAGCACCGAGCAGACAGCGGGGAAACACTGCCACTCCTTTTTATAATTGCATTATTTGAGAGGGTTTTCCTTGTTGTTATTGTTGTTACACGGCCTTGCAACACTATCCTCAGCTTTTACATTAGCGCCACACCTGTAAAATATGTAAATGATTTGGGGAATTTTCTGGGAAAATGTATATATTCAGATTTGGTTCAACCAAAAAACATGCAGGTGCATAGCATGCCAAATGACATCGATACTTGTAAGGCATCATAACATATTGAACATAATAAATACCATATATCATTAATATTCCCACTGTAAGTCACGTTTCTGTAGGTGATTATATGTTGTTGTCAAAAGCTGTACTTTTTGTCCTTGATCACCTTGTCATGTCCAACAGTCAATCATCCAAAGCCCCTTCATTAATTTCAGTTTAACATTTCCAGTTGTATTCCTGAGCTCCATGACGTTTATGTTACATTATTTATTGCCTCCCGATTTGTCTGCCAGCAAGCAGCAGCAGAGCCATCCATTCATACTTTCAAATATAGAGAGAGCTGCCGGAGGGCACCTGACTTAAAAAGGATGAATGTTTCTCCCCTTTCAGCTTTGGCACTGCTTCTGACTAACACAAACACACACACACACAGAGTTTAATATCTGAATGGAGCCTAGTAAGCAGAGTGGAGCTCACCTACAGGAAGGCCTGCAAGGTGAAAACAGGATTCTAATGTTTGGATAAGACCTCAGTCATCTCTGCTATGTGCTGACAGTGAGCCAAACGTTGCTCACAGTAGTCGGGGTGTTGGGCCAAGGGGTCTCAGCTGCACTTTTCCCCATGCTATTCTGACTGCTCTGCAGGCCAGACATACTCATACTCCTTCTACTTACACCATGTGGGCTGAGACAGAGCTCAAAGCACCACATTTCTTTGGACTACCATATGTTTGTATGCTGTAGGGCCAAATTGTAGCCAAAACGTAGAGAAGAAGCTTTCATTCCAGGAGTTGCAACTTGTAACTTGCAAGTTCAACCCCAAGGCACAGTGAAAATTCTTGGTATTTCCATTGTTCTTGTAATTCTAAAATTGTGTGCACTAGTGATAAAAGAGTAGTAGTAAACAAAAGAGGGAAGGATGACTGTTTCACTGACTTTCTTGAACAGGCGGATGACGTCCTCGCTGATTTGGGCCAAGCGGACGATGACATTGTTGGTGTAGATGTCGCTGAGGGTGGCATGGTCACGGCTCTCTCTCCTCGTCTGGTTCAGCACTAGGTACCAGCAGTTTACTGAGGACAGCAGGTGCTGGTCTTTCCTGAAAATGATGGGAGGAATACAGGACCGTTAGAATGTCTCCCAGAATGAAATAAAGTCTGGATAATATGGACAGCCGGTAATGTATTTTTTATTTGCTTTAAATATTCAGTTTCATGTAGCACAATCCCAGTTTAAACAGGACTCCAAGTCAACAGCCAAACTAACAACTCTGTGAGGATAGGCATTTTAGCTTTTACCTAAATGCTAATGACGTAGTTACCATGCTCACAATGACAATGCTAGCATGCTAATATTTAGCAGGTTGAATGTTTTTGTTTATATTCGCATTAAAATTAGTACACATGCTAGTATTTGCAAATTAGCAATAAACAGAAAACTACACCTGAGGCTGGTAGGAATATTTGGAATAGATTTAAAGGTTTTGGTCATCACCAAATGCATGATGGTGTTAGGTGAAAAATTAAGGGCTCACAAAAGCTATTATAATTCGTCCTGCGGGGGATATGAAGGTCTGTATCAAATGTCACGGCTATCTATCCAATAGTTGTTGAGACATTTCACAGTAAGAAACACAAATGTCAACCTCATGGTGACGTTAGAGGAAATGTCAGGGCATCACCGTCTCAGCGGTTCATACTCTGGGGATCATGCATGTCTGTCCAAAATTTCATGGCAAGCCATTATATAGTTGTTGAGATATTTTAGTCTGGACCAAAGTGATGGACTACCAGACTGACATTGCCATCCAGCCACACTAAAAATATACTGAATGATTTATTTTCCAATAACTAGATGGTTATTGGAAGAATTACAACAATACCAAGTCAACAACATGGCCAAGTAATGCCATATTGTGCACTATAGTGTTTTAGAGGCACTAATGATATTGTTTGACTAAAGAGGAAAAGCATTTGAAGTTAGTAGTAAACAATATAGCAACACACATGATCAAAGAAAACAACCTGTTGTGGAATAAAATACCACAATTTTTCCTCATTTCTTTTCTTTCTCAATTTCTGCCTCAGTGAATGTCTTCCTCCCTCACCCCATCACTTCCTTTCTGTCTTCCACCACACTCCAAACAATGCTACGGTCTAGTAAGGCATCAGCTTGTTAAGTGTATAATGCTGGTGACCATAATGATCCGGAGAGTCATGGGCCCTGATTGCTGCATAATCAGTTTAAACTGCCTCGGGTGCTTTCACAGAACAGAAAGACCAAGGCACTGAGACATCGGACCAGACAGACAGACAGACAGACAGACACACACACATACACAATCGCTCCAAAACCATACCCTTGTCTGGATCCTATCTGCGCATTAATCAATCAACCAACCTCGAGTAGGAGGCAGAGAGAGAGAGAGAGAAAGAGAGACGCTTGCAAAGGAGGGCGAGAGCTAGAGCGAGGGGGGATAGGGTTTCACTATGGAGCAGAGAAAAGGGATGAGCAGCACCAACATCAAAGAGCCCCCCCTTCAGAGAGCTTCCATAATGCTAATCACATCTAATGAAGTTGATATCCAGCTACTCCAGAGTGCTTTCCATTATTTCTTTACTTAACTCTGCCCCTAAACGCACTTACATCAGGCCCACATCAGCACATTGTGTGGAGGCAGAAAACAGGACGGCATGTGTATAAAACGTCACCTATCCGTATATTACTGGGCCTGATTCTTCAACGTTATATTGAGAATGGCATCCTGTGATGCACTTCGTCTGAAAGGCAAGTAACGTAATTTGCATTTACAGAAATGTAATGGCCATTTGAAAGAGCTGAGAAAGGTTGAGCCATCAATTCGTGTCACATTTCAGTCATGCAATTAAGTGGTATTAATAAAATGATTCAACAGGACAAATTGAATTTGATGTATCAAAATTAGATGAACCCGACAGACTATGCAAAACTGGGCAGGATGTAGGTTTTATTAACAATAGAGGACCTAACGTAGACCAAAATTACCTTCATGCGATGGCCTATTTCTACTGTCCTCTGTGTTTAATTGCTGTTTGTGGTTGAGAGGTTTGCGGAACAAGCACCTCTACTCGCTGCTAATCCCTAAAAATGGTCAGATATGCTTCATGACATCCATAAGCACAACCAGGCTGCCATTTTAGTTGATTTTTTTATCATTTTATTATTTAGTTGATTTAGTTGATTTAGCTTTCCACCCAGCTTTCCACTTTTTCCTGTACACTAGAGGCAAATCCTTGGCCACACTGATGGTTGAAAGTGCTTATGGACCTGTGGTCCATAATATAATACTGCTGCTTAAGTCACTTTTTCCTTTTAGATTATTAGGTGTTCCACTTAACTGGAGTACCAGGTTATTTACTTTTCATGCCACACTGATAAGATGAGAATGTAAGCAAAGGTTTTGGGTATTTAATATATACACAAAAACCCAATTATGTTCATATTGCACCAAAAAGAACAAATAGTCTAGGAAAAGTCATTAGGATTCATCATCTGTTAAAACGTTTGTGGAATCCATCTAGTAGATATGGAAATATTTCACATGATATATGAAACATTTCACCTGCTGGTGGCACTAAAGAAAAAGTCAGCAGTTATCATCAGTCAGTGGGATTCATCCTCTGGGGACCATGAATTTCTGTACAAACTTGCATGGTTGCAATAGTTGTTGAAATATTTCAATGACAGGAGACTTATCTTTGGTGGCATCACTATCTTTTTAACAGTAACTTAAATTCAGTATGAGAATTTAAATTTAAAAGTTTAAGAAAAAAAATGTAATGTTTTTTGGGGGAAAAAACAATAAATTAAGGAATAAGAAGGCCAGAAAGTGGCCAAGTATATATTCCTAATGCTCAGGAATAACACGAGATCTTCCTTTCCCCAGTCTCTGTCCTCATTTCACAGGAATTAGGAGCAGAAGGTCAGTAATTAGGCCTGTGTACCCACTGCACCTCTGGGAGCTGAGTATTTTAACACAGTAATAAATGTAGCTCCTCGACTTGTTTTATGGGACAGAGTCACTACCTGTCCTACACCGGTTCTTAAACAGAGGCTTACCAATCACAATGGATCGACGTCAGTATGCAGTAAAACCCTTTCTTCCAGCTCTACTCTGTACCCACTTCTCCTGAGCATCGGTCAAAAGTCTGCGGGTCAATTCATCTAGAGGGCTTCAACAGGGCTGGTTTGGGATGGCTCCATGCCCTCAGTATTTATACACAGGATATCATTAACAGAAAGGCAAATGATGAGGAATGAGAGTCTCTAGAGAAGTGAGAAGGAAGAGAAGGAGGAGAGACTAGTAGAGCTTTCTGGCATCCTATTCTGTCTCATCCTGCAAAGAACTGCCTGACTGTCTCCATGGTTTTTACAAGGTCTGCACTGCCTCACTGTCCCCGTGAGGCAGATACATACATGCAGTATGATCTGTGAATGCATGGAGGAGTGTGAAGAAGATCAGACACAGAGACAGTGGGAATGAGTAGGGAATCAAAGGAGTATGTTGGAGAATATTGCAATAATCCTTTAATTCAAGAATAAACCGATGGCTCCATAATGTGCATACCGTGAGCAAGTAAGCATTGTATAGAACAGTGCACCTGCAGTCATGGCACACTGGATGCCACCATCTAATCACACAGAGGCTACGATTTTGTCTGAGCCAGGATTTCCAGAAGGAAGTGTGTATTTATCAAACCAGGACTCTGTACTCTGTGAAGGCCTTTAATCCTCTCCACACTGCCTGCTTATCAATGACACAGCCAAGGAAAAGGAGACGGAGCCAAACACAGTTTCAAAAGACAAGGGGCACGTGGGCACATGCCGCCAGCTTTGCCATTCAAATTTGATTTTTTGCCCCCGTTTTCAAGCGGCGCTTCAATATGCTGCATTGCCGATTTGCACATCATTTACAAGTTTTTTTGTTGCTATTTTATTTGTGAGGAGACACTCTGCCAACATTTGATAATGCACAGCTGCTCAGACACAGGGGCCAGAACAGAGCGCAGTGCAGCGTCGATGATGAGGAGAAAAGGGTTTGGCAAAATCTGAAAAACACACTGCAAACCAGCTAACTTAATGATGTTGTACATGCTGACTTCCACCAGCTGGACTCAACCAGACAAGAGCAGGGAATCGTGTGCTGTGATCACAGAAACAAGGCCTGGAAAGATATAATTTAACCTTTTTCCCTTTTGCCCCTTGGAGCTCCTGAGAGCAGCCACGGTTCACAAAGTGGGACTAAAGCTATAGCTGTTCTCACAAGGCCACAAAGCATCATTAAAGCATCTGGTACCATCCTACAGCAGCACACATCGCTGCTTATAATTCTATGATAACTGAAACATTGGGTCACGCTTTTTCATAACGGCTCTTTAAAGACAAACGTGTTGTGGACACAGGCTGCATCGCACACTGTTCTTAAAGTAAACGTGCAGTAACAGCCGTTGAGACAGTATCAAAGCGGTGTCCTGCTGACCATGACATGAACAGAGACGTCACTTGGAAATGAGCAAAGGCAGCTTCGAAACTAAAATAAATCGCATATACTGTACAAAGATCTGACACTATGAAGATACCAAACACTTCTCTCCCCCAGATCCTCCCAAACCAATCGCTTGGATATACACACAACAAGATTAACATACACACACACACCGATTTGGACACTACTACATGCCTGGTCTTATCTCTCCCAGACAGGTTATTCTTCATATCAATATTGTATGCCTTTCTAATGGTGCTATGTAACATAGCACCATTAGAAGTCTGAATGTGTCTATATGACAGACAGATGATACCAGTGCACTCTAATTTGATGGGGTACATTATAAATCCCATTCATGGTATACCCTGAAATGTCTGCTCCATAATTAAAATCAAGTTAGCTGTTGTCTCTGAGGAAGTGTGAAGCAGTAAGAGAAGGGAAGTGGTGCACTATCTGGCACAGCAAATGCAGTATGGAGCAGCTAAGTAATCCTTCAGTGTGTCTTTTCACTGTGGCAAATGAGGTAAAGTGGAAGAGCAAAATGGTCCTCGGTCGGGTTGCTGCGGTGTAGCTGTAGCTGCAGTAGCTGTAAATCACAGTGGCATTCAGCTTGCTAATGAATCTGCACTAGAAGGGTTCAGCCAACAGGCTGTCGGCTGTGATCCAGCACATATGGAAGTCTGTGCTGGTCAAGATCACTATTTTACTGCTCTGTTTTGATGCCCCTGAAAAACATAAAAAGGTACAACAAGGCACAAGATACTAGGCAGTTTCTGAAAGTACTTCTCCTCTGCAGTACAGCACAGAGTTTACAGAGCACAACTTTTACTGCAATGACAGACGGTTACAGGCATGTCGAACGGTGTCGGGGAAAGGAGCGTTATGAAATAACAAAGGCAAAACCAAAAGCAACTAATTTTGCGCACAAAATAAAGAGGCTTAAGGGCTTAAAATGTTTTTCTGTTTTCTATGTTTTTGATGCTGCATGGTTTGGCTTTAGGCCAACAGACTGTTTTTATTGGACAAACACAAGTGTTTTTCTTGCCTATAGGCCCATTTGGTGTTTTGGTGGCTCGCCATGAACTTAACTGCACTAAAGTGGGAAGAAAGGCACACCAAAGGGTGTGTCACAGCTGATTACAAGGATTTGTAGTTGCCTGCCTACTCAGACCAGGAGTGCATGGCACAAGGTGCAATCATGTCATGGCTGGGCAAACTCACTTTGGATGATGTGCTGGTCAGTTTGAATTCAGTGTACTCTGTGTGACCTTTTAAGCAGGAAAAAGGAAAGCGGTTTTCCTTATAATACATAAGAAAGTGAGTGGCATGAATGTCAGGTAACACACACTTTCAGTATGACTGAATATTACATCCTCTGTACATGTCAAGCTATGGGTGGTACTAGCCTCCCACCCACTCCATTCATCTGTGGTCTGTCACTGCCTCAGTCCTTTGGCTCCGGTTCTTTCATCTTTCACATTTTACACATGTTACTGATTAAATCCATTTAGGTATCACTATAATATACTTTAAGTCCATCACGATCATGGCAGTGTAAAGTGTAATATTATTAGAACATGTGTCTGTGGATTACGTGCTTTTCTCTGACACATGTCCCTCGCTGTGGAAAAGGTCAGCTGTACAGTCCTAAGGTTAAGCCACAGCATCGTCGCAGCAGCACAGTTCTGTCTGCTATCAGAGCGAAGCATGCCTCCTCTAACACAGCTGGACTCAATTATATCCAGTCAAATCCTTTTCCACTTCACACACACACACTGCTCCCCTCCATGCAGTATGCATACGCATGCACACACATCTACATGATCTTATTGTGTGTCAACAGTGTCCAAATATGTTACTCAAGAAAAAGCACATTTTGCCGCGAGTGATTTTTCTGTTTACAAAGTGGAACGCGACGCACAACGACACAAACCTGACAGTCATGGCCCCAAACTTTAAACCGGGTTTGTAAAAATAACTGTAACCAACTCAGCTGGCATGTATAAATCACACTTTGTCAAACAACACTTGAATCATTTTATCTAAACTCACTTCTCTTCATATGGAAACCATTCGGTGTGGTGAATTGGCTTCTCGTAGACAGATGGCAACATTTCAGAGAGGTGTTTTTGTGGCTCACATGCTCAATAATGCTCAACTGGTGGACAAAGGCGGAAGCTGCGCCGGAGGGAAGTGCAGCTCACATGACAGCAGAAAAGAACTGTATATATACACAATGCATTTTTAATGTTGCACTACTATATACAGTATATTATACAGTAGTTAGCATCACAGCCTGATTAAATGTATCAATTGTGTTGTTTATACTGTATTTACTGAATAATATACAGAGGTTTACTTGTTTTTGTTGTACATCACTGTAGTATATTTCAGTGTATGGATTCACTGTATTTTCCGCATTCGTCCAAAAGCACATTTTTTCACACCTGAACATCTGTAATAACACTGTCAACTTAAAAACAAGATTCAAAATGTGAAAACGTTAGGAATGCAGTCCTGCTGCTTCCACTTGCAGGAATCAGATCTGGGGTTACACTACATGTATTTGTTGGTGTAGACTCATGTGTGAGATCTGCTGCCAGATCACAGCTGGGTTAGTGTCCCATTTCCAGACTGAACTAGCCTGCCTGCTCGCCCCGAGGAGCTTGATTTTGGGAGCGGCAGCGCTTAATTTCATGCCCTGCGTGAGTCATGTACCAATGTGTTAGTGGTGGTTTCACTCTGTTCTTCACCAGCATACATCTCAGTGTTTCCAGAACTGCAAATCTAAATGGGTCAAGGCTACGAATGAACTGATTTTGATCTGATGACATTCAGTGGTTTCATTTTTCACAGTTTCCTTCACTCCTAAGATCCAATTGTGCCTTTGTACTTTGCCATTGGCTTTACCTTTCTCTTCAAAACACTCTTACGTCTTACGTTCATTAAATTATTTACTCTTTAACTGCAATTTTATACATTAATATACTTCAGATCTTTTCTGTTTGAACCTCTGATAACTAATGCCTTTCCATTCCTGTCAGCCAATAACAGCTAAGGACACATCACTGTGATAAGTGATATGCTGTATAAGGTCTTCCTCTAGTCAATAATCAAGCAAACACGTACAGCACCAATAACACTGTACTATTTATGCTAATAACTATCTTAGAGAAATGGCATACATTTTACTTTATTGATGCTGATGCAATCCATTGGTTTCTGTCTGATGCAGAGCTCGTGGACAGTCTGCCATATTTGTATATAATGGATGCAATTAATTATTATGCAAAACATACTGAAGCAGAAAGCTTCACTCAGAGCCTTCTTTATAAAGCCGAGTGCTAAACTACAGCAGCATGAGTGCATTGAATTTGTTACGTCCACCCCTCAACAGACTTCTTTAATGAACTGCATCCTCATCATCATGCCACAACCAGCTGACCTTTGAAGACGTCATAAGACTCTTCACTGTAATAACAGATATTCTCTCACAGTGCATAAACATAATGGAGTATTTTGTTGTACAGTTCTGAACTGTAATCAAACAAGGCACTGTGATTAGCAGTAGGGCTGGGTCTTACAGTCAGGTTATAAATAATGAAGTGTTTAAAGGGGGATAGAGTCGCTTGGCATACTGTGGTCTGAACGCACATTGAGACAGTTACTTTACAAATGCACATTTAACCCTTGTGTCGCCCTTCGGATCAGTGCAATGGCAAATTCAATGGCATTTCGGGTCAGAATGACCCGAAGGGCGACACAAGGGTTAAACTGAACAAAAGCAGAAAAAGTCAACAACATTAAGGAAAGCAAATGTGAAAATGCTGCTGCTTTCTAACACCAACATACAAACAACTGTACAATTTCCACTGAGGATGAGGGAGACATGTCTCCCTCATTTTGGTCTTTATTTATTTTGCCCTGGGTTTCACTTCTCAGGCTACTGCCCAACCCTTTGATAGAAGCTGTATCTGCAGCCTGAGAGAAAGACTGCAGGAACTACTCCGGGTCACTCAGTTTTCTCCTAAATCAAATATTAAACAGTAGAGGACAATGCTCTTTCTAGTCAAGATGCACATAATGGATCATAAAGTATGAGGCCAGCATTTCAATTTTTTTTATTAGACTACAATTAATTTGGAAAGCATAGATGTACAGACAAAAACTATAGGAGATATCACTCATCATTGGCATACTGCATTTTCAGTCTGCATGGAGGGAAACTCACTTGAATTGTTGGTGTTCCCTGGAGCTGCGGATCTTGGAGGAGAACCTCTCAGCCAGTTTCTCTAAGCTGCGTGAGTATTCCAGCTCGACCTCTGATTTGCGGCGGAAGAACTCCTGCAGGTCCTGCAGCAGCTGGATACGAGACTCAGACTGCTGCTCCAAGCATTTGAACTGCTCCACCAGCTGGTTACGGATCTCTGTCCATCAAAACACAAAACAAAGAAATGGCATGAGTCGCCCGTTTATACTGCTGTCACAACAGCGCACAACATGCCCCGGTCAAAAATGTCAGGCAGTGCATCATTATGAAGTGTACTGCATTGACACTTAATGAGACTGTGCACAACATTTCTACACAGCAAAATTACATTATATTACAAATCATTTTAAATCCTATGGTGCTACCTTTGTAGTTACACTAAACAGACAATATGACATTAAGATGAGCCTCGTATCTTATAAACCCTGTTTTTCTGTGTTTCATCAAAGGTTTTTGATGCTGATTAACTTAAGACAAATATATTTAGAGTGATTAATCAGCCACTACAAGAAACAGAAATGAAGAGAAAATACTTCTTACAATAAAATGCTGTGTTTTGTCTTCTGAAGCAAATGCCATCACATTACTATTTGCAGCACCTTCAGGATTCTGTAGGAATCATTTTTCTATATATAATATTTAAAAGTAGGACTGTTGGCATTACCTACAATGTTTGCTAATGATATTTTACTGGGAAATATGTGAAGAGCTTGAGTCTTTTGCATTATCTGAGAAAGATAGTACATAATGCTAACACTTTAACACGAGCCAAGGAAGGCTGCTAAATTAATCATCTACATATCTATATCTCTCGCACAGTATATCACAAATTTGGTTTACACAATTAACAATCATCAAATGCTTTAATTTCAGTTTTTCTAAGCAATTTCATTATGCTCCCTTCAGCCCAGCAGCAACATAAAGCCTCTAGCTGAGAGTGAGAATGACCAGTGAGGCTCCATGCCAAGCCGGTAACATGACCTGTGTGTTCGACCTCTCATCCGTGTCTACGCTGTGGACGTACTGTGAGATCAAACTGATCCAATGAGCAGCTAATGCTCTCCCCCACTCGGCACGAGTAGTAGAGTAGCATTTCTCCTTAAGAGGAACCTGATGCTGCCAGGCAGACTACAGATTCTTCATGCCAGTGGGAACCCACGAGAGAAACCTGACTCCTCTTTGTAGTGCTGTCATCAGCAGCAATGATGCCTCGCCTCAGGAACAGAGAAAGGCCTATCCTGCAGAACAAAAACATGACCTGATGGAAGGAGCTCCAGTAAACAGGATGAGTGGTGTCTCTTCTCAAGAGGAAGGAAACCTCCCGAACAAATGAGCCTCCTTTATTAGAAACCAAAATGTTTTTGATCATCTCATAATCAACGATTTATTGTCACATAAAACACACACTTTCCCTCAGTGCACACAGTGCAGCTCCTAAGTCAAGTCTAGCGGTAGAATGAAATGACAAGAATTCAACATTACAGCACAGCCAGCAGTGGTTCCATCACTGTGCTTGAATGTTTTAAGTGTTTTTCCTGTGAGTTTTAGGAATTCTTCAAACGAACCTGTGTGGTAACAAAATAAGGTCGGGAGTTTCTTAGGTTTATTTAGAAAAATGACTTAATTTTAAGCAATAAATTCCAACAGGAAAACACAATCTATCACATCATGTGCTGTTTCCCATGTACAGAATTTATTTGGCCAGCTCATTCAAACTTTCCCTGCAATCTAACATGACTTTTTTTGTGTGTGTGTTCATGTCTGTCTTCAAAAGGTCTGCATGTAAATACACTTTTCCAAGCAGCAACGGAAATTTGAACTTCCCAAATGTAAGTCACTGCATGTCATAGCGTTCTTGAGTTACAACATGAGTCATTGCAAGTTATAACCCTAAATAATAAGGGTTGAGTAAGGATGGATTTTATACATATCTGAGCCATGGCAGTGATACTCCACCGGGCAGATGAACTGCTAGGTGAATGGTGAAACCACACCAGTGACAAGGACTGTGTTTTCATGCTGTTGAGGTTGTAATTTGGTCAACCAAGCCCTTGTCTTGGATATATGCAGGCTTTCCATTTGAATTGCAACAGTGATGCTGTGCGGGCGAGCCATTTCTCCTCCTGTGATGTCGTGCCGCCTGGCCTCAGCCTCGAGCGGCATGCTTCACTCTGTGGTTAACCATTGTCCCTGCCCTCCCCTTTATGCAGGGGCCTCCCTCTCCCTCACAGCTCTGAGGGCTTAAAGCTCAGTTTCTCTCCCCTGAACCAGAGCTCGGGAGAGATACCACTTTACTGCTGCAGTCCTGTCGGGAATGCCTTGCCTTGCCAGACATGCAGCTACGCTCCCTGTTTGCAATGTTGTTTTCTTTAAAAAGAGAAAAACCGTGCCAACACATGCCAAAGCAGGCAAGCCAGTAGAAAAGCCCCAGGAAAATGGGACACCGATTTGCATGAGTGACGGGGAGGACTTTTGAAAACAGTCTTTCACGAAAAGGGAACTCTGAACCACCAGCTGCAGCTCTGCATTTGACAGATGAGTTTGGAAAAATAGGTCACGCACACCAGGAGTGTGCCCTTCCCTCTGAGAAACCATGAGCAATTGGAGAATTACTCCCTAAGTACTCCCAGTTCTTTGAGTGGCTTCATCGGCTGTTTATTATTCAACGCGAAGGATCCCTCCATGGTTCTTCTCGATCTGTGAGGAGGAATGCTGTGAATGTTTAGGCCTGCAGTAAAAGAGAAGACGGCTGTTTATCTTTTTGAACACCACGAAAACAAGTCCTGTGCACTATTATTACAAACCTTATATAAAGAGATCCGTCTAATATCCATGATTGTCTGTGCTCAGATTTGCTACCAGATAGCAAAGCGTAGATAAAACACTCAGTGAGTAGTTTGACACACAGAGAGCCTTCACTGCTTTCAAAAATGATAACATATCAATTGCTTTTAAAGCTGTTAGAGCCATGTTTAATATTAGAGACATCTCTTCTACTCTTATCTGTATAATATAACATTAGTATGAATGTCTCTTGAACTACACCCATCACCTCAAACCTCCCCACCTTCCTGACATGCACAAGGCTTTGAAGCCACAGATTTCGACGTAGACATGCTGAACATGGATGCCCCACTTTCAGCTAAGCTGCTCTGGTTTTCTTGGTTTCAAAAACAAAAAGACATTTCTTTGTAGCCAGAATGTCACTGAGCACAGGGAAAGTGCCGTTTTCCAGATGGGTCTCTTATAAAATGGAATATGCAATGTTGTGACTTTTAGCAGCCAACTATATAACTACTAGCATGGCCACTGTTCAAGAGCAAAGGTATTAATGCACATTAAGCTGCTGAGCTTTAATTTTAAACAGTGTTTTTGATTACACTGTTACTGGAGTTAGGGATAGGCAAGTACTCAGTGCAGTTGGGATTGTTTGAGCGGCTCCGATTGAAAGTGAGCAAGTTAAACCTTTAATGTTGGCACTTGATTAAGCATGCAGCTATTATGTGTGGCAGACCTACTGTGTGTTGCCTCTACATCTTTCTATTTAGAGATGAGCCATCTGCTTTTTTTCTTTTTTTTTTGGAGAAGGGAGGTGGGGGTTTTCTTCAGACAAAAAGGCTGCTGGAGAGAGGGGGGATGAGACTGGAGCAGCTGAAATGTGGTCAAACTCTGGTGGGATCTTACATATAACAGCCACAGTTCTTTGCCTGAAGGATAGTTTGATCATTTAAGGCTTTATAACACCATGTGACAGAACAATAAAATTAGATTTTTGCTTGTGTAATTGAGCTTATTATGGGCCTTTTGTTACTAGTTCTGGTATGAGCAATGAAAAATATTTCCACTTAATTCTTCTATTTAGTTGATTCCCATTACAAAACCTCTGAGCTGTTTGATATATCGACTATACTTATTAAGTCCGCTACATTTCCCTCTAAACCTCCCAATAATGCTTTGCAAGAGCAACAATAAATCCCAAAAGCTGCAGAAATCCAATAACATTTCTAATCGTTGGCTTTTTGTAACACTACACCACTGATGGAGCAGCGTTATCACACTTCTCAGATCTAGTGGAATCAAAAGCATTTTTTCTTTTAAACTGGACTTGTCTGCAGACAACTGGGATTTAGTCCACATGTATTAAAACGCAGTCTGTTCACAACAACAATTCAGATCTCCAGCAAAGTCAGATTATCTCTCCGAGGTCAACAGTCATGTTCTGCAGGCAGGTTCATTTCTGGTGCTCTGTAAATTACTACACTTTAATTACTACACATATATTGTGTGACATGAGAGCAGACAGTATATATGTTCATGTCAGACACTTCACACTCTTGACCTCAAATCCGTACGTTATCATTGTAAGAGCCCTACTCCTTCCACTGGACACCTGCTCCACAATATAATTTCTCCTCCAGCATTTAGGGACAGGAACGGAAAGTGCAGTGGGCACTTGTGTCCTCACAGAACAGGAAAACCTCTGGAAAACAATAGTAGGATGTTGGAGATTCCTGAACTTTGACCCTCACAGACAAAACCTCGTACTAGCAGCTGTGTTACAGCGCAGTGGGGGGGGGGGGCTGACTGACAGTACAGTCAGTTGAGACCATCTGCATTAGAGACTTCCTCTTGCTGAGGTGGCTGACTTCCTGGTTTTTTTTTGTATTATTTAATCACGCAGTTCTTTAATATTTCTCTAATGTTATCAGACCTGATATCAGGGTGTTTGTGATGCTCAGGAAAAAGTACTCCTCTTTTTTACCATTTGCCGTTCCTTTTCAGTCATTCAGTCATTGTGGGCCTGTGCGTTACATGACCGGCAATTGGATATTGGATAACGCTGCAGGTGTGGCTTGAGAGGTTTCTATGGATGTTTTCAAATTGGTTTCCCCCACCGTTAAACCCCATTGCTGCAGCAAAGCCTCTGTTCTCAGTAAAAGACAAAACTACAAACATTTTACAGCCACATTTCTAATCCACATGGGGTGAACGTTTGTTCCTTTCACAATATCTGCAATGTTTGATTTTCTGTCTCCCTCAGGCAAAATGCGGCTCAGTGCAAAACACTGTCAACCCAAACGCATGTAAAAAGCTAAAAAAGGACTTTAGACATTTCTCACAATTCTTCAGAATTTAAAGGTATCATTGCCTCTCATGTATTCTGACACATTTATGGGCTGAGAACAAGAAGTTACTTATTATCTTATAAAAAATAAAACCTGCGCCTCCTCCTGGAGTCAATCCAGGACACCAGTGGTGAAGTACTGGTGCAGCATTTTACTGCAAGTCTGCTGTTTAAGAGGACCACGTGACGTCTTGATGCAACAAAGTCGAGATAACATTGGAGTGCTTTGAATGAGAGGGATTTTCTGCAGAGCATCCTGAGGGCAGCAGGCCGCCTGAGGAGGAGCTGGAGAGATGGATAATTTCTCTGCAGGGTAATGAAGCTAAAAAACTAACTCATATATAGTGGGGTTTGCCTTCTCTACAGATAATTACAGCCATTATTAGCATACATTGAAGTGTTTCAATGAATCAACAAGAAGGACAGATCCCTCGTTGTGTTTGGATATTGGTGCAGTGAGCGTGGAGAAAAGAACTACATGTCTCTGTGTAATGGGGATAAATTCTAAATCATAACCAGGATCAGAAGATATTATACACTTTGAAAATAATGTCCTTGGGCGTTCACATCACCATGCTGTACACAGCATGTAGACGGACACGGACAGAGACACACCAGACAAAAGCAACTTCGAGCCAAATTTCGCTAACCTAATCCCCAAGTCAGCTCTGCAGTGTCTGGGCTCTACACTGCAGAGCCAAACTCACATGAAGAGCAGACACACAGACAAACGCAACCCTCATCCGGACCTTAATTCACTCTCTCTGCCCCTCGTACTGAGTCCTTGAACTAATCCCCCCCCCCTTCTGTGTTCTTTTCTTCTTCTTTTTTTTTAATCCCCTAATGATTAATGCTCCTGATGTCAGCGCAGGTTCTCCTCTCTCTGTCTCTATCTCGCCTGTTCTCTCATTAGCCCAGGCTGCTGCAGCACATGTACTCAAAGATAAGACAACAGGAGTTGAGGCCAATCAATGGCTGGAGCAGAGGTGAAGTGATGGAGCGTCCGCCAGCATGATGTCAGTCTCTGGGCCGTCGCTCACGCTTAATGCGCCCTCCTAATTATCTTCTGGTTTATCGGATTTTCCACCGGATGTTCTGTCAATCTGAAAATCTATCCAGACTGTAAAAATGTTCATCATATTAGCTTGTCTTGCACATTATTCTCACCTACATATCTTAAACAATCTGTGATAATACACCAAACAGACTGTAACCAAACTGTAATAAACCTCAAACCGCACCCCGCTTTAAATGAAAACACTCAACTCCTGATGACAATAAGATAAACATTAACAATCAATTGTCGCTCTGCTTCACACTGCAAAGAGAGGAAAGTCAGCCCAGACTTCCTCACTGCTCTCTGACATTGATTTCCTCTCTCGTCCTCAACGCGTTATTGCACAAGTCCGACTCTTCAGGGAAGCCCGAGCATAACAACAAGAAACACGCCCTTTCAGAGTCTAGCTGTCCGTCATTGCTGTATCCAGGATCCAGCTCTGCAGGACCTGGCTGAGAGGTGTCTCCATGGCAACACTGGGCGTGCACCAGTCCCTGGGGAGCAGCTTATTGGAGGAGAGTTGGAGTGTGATGGATGCGGATAAGTGGCAGCGCTGAGTGAGGAGGCACGTGCACTGAGACATGGTGTAAATCTGTCTGTGACGCTGATAAGATAATCACTGTGCAGCGGCCTCTGATCAAGGCAGTGAAACTAATTTGACCATTTCCTTCTGAACACTGCATCAAATTAAAATAAAATGCTCCCACCGCATATGGTATTTAGAAGCGCACTGTAAGTTTCAATGACTCAATTTCTCCAACAGCATTTAGCATTTATAAAAGCAGAGTGTGTGGGCCTCTGAAACGACAGCGACGTTGAACCACGATCGACACGAGGATGCTCTTCACTGGCTCAAAGTAGGTGAAGCTGACAAGAGTGCAGCTAAAAAAAGCTTTTTCTTTTTGCCTTCAGTATATCTCATGCTGGGTCAAACCCACAGGAGCCACTTATCTTTCTGCAGGTTTCAGGTTCAGCAGCTGAGTTGTTTTGGTGCACTTTCTAGAGACACTCTGAACTATAAACTAGAAATGAACTATTTCAATAATTTATTAAGAAAGAAATGCAAAACAATACCTAGGTAAAGCTTCTCTACTGTTGAGGACTGGCAGCTTTTCTTTGCCTTACGTGACAATAAAATGAGAATATCTTTGGTTTTTGGACTGTTGGTCAGACGAAACAAGCAATTTAAAGTCGGCTTTAAGGAAATTTTGACAGGTGTTTTTCACTATTTTCTGACATTTTACAGACCACACAATTGATTACTAAAGAATAATATCAATAAAATGGATACTTAAAATAATCATTATTGCAGCCCTACAGTGTTAATGAGCCTGTGCCACATATGCTTCTATTTCTACCATCAGTGGTGGGTGAGAGGGAATTGTGAGCTGCAAATAGGAGCACTCTTTAATCATCTAAAGTCTATAGTGGGACGTGTGCTTCCCTGGAACATAATAAAGTTAATCTAGCAGGTCCCAAGCCTACACTAAGAACTTAACTAATTAACTCATCAAATAGTGACTTTTTCAAACTCTTCGTGTAGAGTTCAGCATTTTTTCTTCCGTTTCTAAAGGTTACCGTCTCTCAGCAGGAGGTTTGTTTTTTTATTTATTTATTCGTGTATTATGCATTGCTGCATCTCTAAATGGATACATGTCGAGCAGTAAAGCCAAATAATTGCAGAACTTCCTGTAATTTGCAAGTTCCCAAATTTCCAATAGTAACATCAAGTTATTCTTTTTGAACGAACAGACAGCACACTAAAGTATACACAGAAACTTTTTACTTACATAATGCCAACATTACGTTGTAAAGTTGCTGTGGATCGAACTTGAACACTAAGAGCCGACAACCTTATCATGTGGGACCTGAGTTTTTCCACACAACAGTGTGAACTTCCAATGGAAAAACAGCCGAAGCAAATTCTATGTGCATCTTCACAGGCCGACGTACATTTAAGAGAACTTTCCACGTAGACTCCCCTTACTTGTGTTAAAGAATTTTTTTTTTGCTGGTCTGATTAAACAAATAGGGCGGGAAAAGCATCCATTCGTTCAATTGTGGTTAATTTCGGACACAAATAAAAATTGAACCTATGTCAGATCGGTCACTCTTGATTTAAATGAAGTGTAACAGCAGCTAGGCTTCAGTCCCCCCCCCCGCCCCAGCAAACAGAACAGTGCATTATTGGAACTGAAATACAATCATGGTGTTGAAAACTGCACTTCTCCAAACAGCAACGATTTTAATTATTTCCTCACAGACGACTGAATGAGATGAGCAGTGAAATGATGTACTGACTGGCACCAAATAACCAACAATAAAATGAAACTGGTTTTCTGTTTACATTGACCTTTGTCTACTTCATAAATGCCAGCACATGAACCAAAACCACTATTCTGACACTGTGTCAAATGATAATCCACGCCCAGCAGAGCACCCGTTTCATGAAAGGCCGATTATCTCTTGAATCCTTGTGAAACGGACAGAACAAACTCTCAATTTATCGAGTGGCAGCTGCATTCGTCACACTGTGTATAGAGACCAGAGCAGCGTCAGCAACACTGAGCGAACTCTGAAGCAAAACTATGAATTATGAGGGCATGAATATATTTTGTTTTTTGAAAGGGTTAAAGCCACAGGTGGATCAAAGGAATAGTCGAGAAACACACATTAATTTTCTTGCCGAGAGTTAGATGAGAAGATTGATATTGATTCCATACCACTCTTAACGTCTACGTGTTGAGAATGACGCTATCGCCAGCAGCATTTCCAAAGGATTATGTAATAAAATGTATTTTCCTTTAAGACCTTATTGTCTTTTAATAGAAATAGAAATCATGCAATCTTAATTGAGTCACCAATGGAGCCTCCACGCCACGACACACAAACAAACCAAACCTGAAGGAAGCCCAGCATTTATTGGACCGCCAGAATAAACGAGCTGTCCCACTAAACATTATTCTGCCTAAATAGCTGGTGGATGATTTTTTTTCTTCTTTGCAAATGTTCTCTCAGTTGGCAGCAGGTTCGCCAAACAAGCTGGCAGCTGGAGGATCCTCAGCCGATAAGTCGGTGCGACCATTTCTTCAAATCCCAACATGTCCCGTCCCTACACTGCCAGCTCCATCCCGCCCAGCAGGGTGTTAATAACTAACTAACCAAAATCACACCATGATGGTCACAAGCTCTGACATTGAGACACATTTCCAGCATCAACTGAGCAACACATTCAGCACCAGTAATGAACCTGCGTGTCGGTCTATCTGCATGCCTGTCTGTGTGTGTGTGTGTGTGTGTGTGTGAGTGTACTGGTGTCGGTGTGGGTAATGACTGGTGTGGCCGTGCCTGCGTTAGACAATGGTTACATCTAGGAAATGACTGACATCACAGGTCACGAATTCTGCGTAAAGGGAAAATGGTTCAAATTAAAGATAAGTCAAATATGTGGCTTTGAACGTAAGCTCAGCCAACAAGTTAAAGCACTGACTACGCTGACTTTTATCTGCAAAACACTGCAGGGAAAATACCAATACTAAGGGTCCAGTATGCCACAAAAGGAGTGGGGTAAAATTATGCAGCACTCAAAATACAATGACTCAGAAATTCATTGCAGAGGGGGAACACAGGGAACACAGCCAACAGAACAGGCAACCTGCTGTCCCTCCAGTCAAACTACAATACAGCAAAAAGATGTAAACACAAGACTCATTTAAATCAAACTGAGCTGTGCTGAATGGAGTGTAGCCTGGGTGCACACATTAACTTACATTTAATAGTGTCATTTAAATATTCAGGTTTGGTTCAAAGCTTTGTTTTGTATATGTACTGTATCATCGCCAACTCTCTCTGCGTGAATCATCCCCTCGAGCCAACAAGTTAGCTAATGATTTTTATCCACTGATCTAGTTTCATTTGTGACAAAGACTGAAGGCACAGTTCATCCTGATGTGGAAGAATGAGCTCATGCTGAAGCCAAATTTCAGTCTCAGAACCATGCACGTAAACGCCAAACAGCTGCTGATGGCTGAGCCCGAGAGCCACACTTTACAAGCGGCCTATAAAACTGACAAACAGGAGGAGGCAGAGCTGCAGTCCAGCAAGCACACGGTGGTGAGCTACAAAATAGAGTCCCAAGTTCCTCAGTCAGTCTCTGTTCAGTGTGCGAAGCCCCTCTATTGACATGCTAATGCAAGATCTGCCAGCTGAACAGCTTGAATAAAGCGAACACCATCTCCCAAGGTCCTTCATGGACCTCGGCTTTGGCAACCGGCCCCGGGGGTCGTCAAGAATTCATTAATGGCCGTGGGATAAGATTTAAGAAGAGTGGTTTGTCACACTGTAACAGAGGAATTACATTTTACATTATGATGTGCTTTCACATCTGCAGCCATTGCACGTAAGCAGACCCAATATTTTGCCATAGCGAAGGTATTGGTGCATTTCTTCTTTGTTGTTAACAGAAAAATCACATGCAGTAGTTTATCAGCCCACATACATAATAAAAGCAACCCTGCGATCTTGCTATAACCCAATCAATGACACACTGATGATTTGGCCCCTTCTGTCATGTGCACATGAACCATAAAGCAATAACTCAGAGTAAGACAGGTGCAATTTCCAGTCTGAATTTCATTACGGCTCGCTCACTGCCTGCCTCAACTCGTAACATTACCACCGGTGTGCGGCGGCGGATCGTCAGCAGCAGGGCACTCTGTGTCCGTAGGCAATGCAACGTGCCAGATGTGAAGGAGAAACAAGCAGCAGTCTCCATTAATTAGCATCCTTCCTCCTTGCACAGTTCAAGCCCCCCCACCGTCTAACCCAAAGAGACGCAGACAGGGCCCGAAACAACGACAATCATTCCCATGACATAGTTGGATCCAAGCTGAATAATTGATGCCTGAATTACCAAAGAATGACCTGGAGTAAAGTGGAAAGCAGCAGAATAAGATGGGCATTCATACAATAGGAACAACACATGTTTGGAGCAGTTTCCTAAATGACCAGCACACGCACACACAAGAAAATCAAAAGAAAACTGAGGTTACAGAGGCAGAGAAAGGTAAGAAACCAGTCAGACCGGCAGCTGATACAGTGTCCACACAAAGACAAACGTGTCTGTAGATCAATCCCACAACTGCTCACACTCAAGAGCATCCAAAGGTCTGGACTGTGAGAGTGCTGGTAATGGCTCCGGGGCCTTGAAGCTGAACCCCATGCTCCACTTAGGGAAACGTCTGCTCAGAACCAGTCCACTCTTGTTTGTCATGTTCACTTGCTCGCTACACGGCAGGATGAACTGACACTTTAAGCACCTTGCGATTGTTTATTTGGGTGGCCTGTGTTTCCAAGCTCTGCTGGACTGTGGTTTGTGGGGGGGGGGGGGGGGGGGGGG
>JAVQJF010025240.1:0-17567 GCA_036023855.1 Gadopsis marmoratus | reverse complement strand
CTCTCTGCCTCCCCGCCCCACACACACACACACACACACACACACACACACACACACACACACACACACACACACACACACACACACACACACACACTTTCCATCCCTCTGATGAGCTTTGTTATTTTGGCTGTTGTAAATCTCGTCAGAGCAGGAAATCATGTTCTGTCTCTCCGTTATCCCCAGTGATTCTAAAATACAATATAAAGAGGGGCTGAAAGGGCATCTAAGAAAAGGTGTGTGTGTGTTCACTTGCGACGTGTGTGAGATAGAGCAGGCTGATAATAAGGGCGAGCGGAATGTCGCTGCTCTCGCTTTGATTACTTATTTATGGATCAGGCTAATCAGTAAACCCACAACCGAGACGCACACTGTGAAGGAGGCGGGGGGGTGTGAGGAGAGATGGGGGAGGCAAAAAGCGGAAGGGGGCACCTAACACTCTTTTTCTTCCAAGAACACTTGTTAGCTCTGATTAAATGAGCAAAATTTGCAGAAAGCAGAACATTTTTAGTTTTCATTTGATTGCCATTGTAGGAAGCTATTTCTTGTTTTCTCATAAAAAAAAAAAGACTTTGCAAGTTTACAGCTGCGTCTTCTAACATTAGCGATACGCCTCTGCTTTAGAAATGAGTCACCAAACACCTCATTGTCACTTAATTGTCACACGGCTCGAATCAAGACATGCTATGTTTGTGTGAAAAAGAGATTTTGTGGCTGAGGTTGTCCACAGATGCTGTCCGCTCTCCTGCTTTGTGCCTTTCGCCAAAAATTCAAGGCTTTTCTATTCTTTATGACAACTTCTTTACTGTACTTACCTTTGTTTGGCTAAAAATTAATTAGGTGCATTTGATAATACTCTGTACTATATAATACCTTTGCGGTAAGTTTCCTTTTAATTCGAAACCAGCATTCAGTGGTGGATTAAAGCCTGAGACTGATTACACCACTTCAATGTGATTTTTACCTGAATAAGCTTTTCCATTTTCAGACGTAAATCAGCTTCACGTGAGTTAGATAAGATTGTGCTGTGAGGCTTAGACTTTGTTGGGTCTGAAAACAGTTGCTCACATTATTGCCAACTTTTACCACACTGTTATTGACACTAAAAATGCAATAATTAGTGTAACAAATATAACCACACAATCTGGTTTTGAGCTGCCATTAGTCCATATCAACTGCTGATTGTTTGCTGGTATTCCATACACATGAACACAATACGACCAGATCTCACTTAAAGATACAATATGTAACTTTTTACATACATTTTTAAGTATTAATAACTTTATATTGCCTGTCTGTGAATGGACTGTAACGTAACTTAAAAAAATGAAACCTTTCCCGACTTTCTCGGTTGCCTATAGCAGCCTGACTGATTTCTATGTAGAGGACGTTTTTTGTGATGGTATGCACGTTCCCGAGTGCCTTACCTCTCTCTGCCTTACCCTAACCCATGTTTGTTACCGCTCATGCATGCATTTAGCTCAAAGCACGGTGTGCTAGCATGGCTGTAGACTCTTTAGCCTTCTCCTATTCGGTTTCTTTCATCTTTTCTATCAGGCCTGTGTTAGCTGATGACAAGCAGAATTGAATTAGATAGAGAGAATTAAAGTGCAGTTGCTCTATTTCTTATTGGTCCCTTTCTTCAGCAACTTTACTTACCCCTCAGGCCCTGTGAGGAGGACAATTTTAGTCTTAACCCTCCAGTCACGTCCCTATGGTAGTGTTGACATGTTTTGGATTGCATGTCTCAAGATGAAGTGAGTCACTCTCGTCTAAGCTTTACGTCAGCGCTGACCCACGTCACTCCACCAAGCTGTCTAAAGGAGGACTAGCGATCAGTGTGGTCACCAGGGTTGTCTGAATGCAGGCCGGGCACTCGGGAGTCTGTGTGCGACAGGTTAACAAGAGCACAACATCTCTCTATCTGCAGGATCAGATAAATGTCTGGATCGAGGAATTTCCACCGTTTAGCTGTAATTGCAGTAACCACACACAGGACCGGGACCAATCCCCAGCAACACATTCATGCTATTTTAACCAAATAGTCCAGACATTACCTCATAAATATTGCTTCTGTCATCGGCTGGCAGTTCCACACATTTAACACTAAGGTGAAAATGAAATCCTTTAGTTTCTAAAAGCCTGGACGGGATCTTTCATCAAGCTTTAATGCAACACATGAGTAAATAAATGATAACTCCCCAGTGTGTGTGGATTCATGTCCGCATGTGTGTGGGTGGGTTTTTGTCCTTCAACCCGTCATGAAGTGTAGACGCTGTAGCAAATAGCCTGAAAGCTTCAGTCTGCATGTAATAACCAAGCTAAGCAGTGGAGAGTTCTGCTCTGTCCCCAGGGAGGTGGGAGGAGGGTGGGGGCGTGCACACACAATGAAGAGCTGGATGACGAAGCTGAGAAGGGAAAGGTAGGGAGGAATGGATAGAGCAGAATCCTGAACGAGGAGAGGAGGAAGAAGAGGAGGAGGAGGAGGAGGAGGTGGAGAGAGGGAGCGTAGGCAGACTGTGTGGGAAGGAGATGCTGCATAATCAGCTTTCTAGGGTTTTCTCCTGCTCTTGTTCTCTTTACTTTCTTGTCGTTCTTTTGGTTTTCTGAGTGGTGCCGGCCTCTTCGTCTCCAACAGCCCTGTCTGAGTCGGCCTCGCTGTCTTTGCAGCTCTCGTCTCCTTGTTTTTCTATCTGTCACCGTATTCATTTCCACTCTTTTCTTTCTTTCCCTCCTTATCTTTATGACTAATTTTAGCAGCACAAGCTTAAGCACTATAATAGAATCTTCTCACACAATCCATGCGTGTATCTGCAGGCACGATGACTACTATGTCCAATAGAAGAGACTGGTGTTATTACTATATTGTAAGTTCACTTGAAGTGACTTTTGCCTCTATTTTGTGCACCATAAGTAGACAGATACAACAAAATATAATTTGGCTGTGTATTATATCCCTTCACAATTCACAAAACAACACTGTAGTAGTGAAACCCTTTATAGCTTTATGGCTGTCTAACACACAGCTATGGTCGTCTCCAGTCGACATTATTTCACACTTATCATCTTTGGCATCACATTTATTTAGCCTCATGTAATAAGTGAGAAACAGAATAGCCACCTAATCGTGAGCAAAGAGGAACCCGGTGAGTCATCGGCATCTTTCGCACATCTGAATGCCGCCTGGAGCTGCTCTGATGAAAGGAAATCTGGTGAGAGAGACAGAGAGAGAGGCTGGGGAGGAGGGGAATGCGTGGGTGGAGGGGGAACAGAGGAGCAGGTGGTGGTGGTGGTGGTGGTGGTTGTAAGGGCGAGCGACAAGAGGGGAGGGAGTGAGGGGGTTTTCCCTTTCAGAAACATCCCTGAATAAAGTCGTCTCATGTTGGAGGCAGAGCAGGAGGAGAGGTGGAGGGGATTGCGGAGGCAAATATGTGTTCATTCATGTGTGTAAGGTAGATCTTGAATTTGCAGTGTGTGGGCGGGTGTGTGAAGTGAGGGCACAACACAGGGAACACCATCGCCACCACTATTTGTGGTTCTAGACGGTGTGAGTAACAGTTGAGTTGTGAAGAGTTGTGAGCGTCGTGAATGGACTAGCTTGAATAACTTACTGTGTTTACTGGAGTGAAGTAACAATCTGTAACAAGCCATGACATCTGAAGCGTCCTATCTCACCTCTGTTCATTTGAATTGTTTTTTTGTTTCTTTTGGCATGTCTGTCTGTCTGCAAGACTCCCCCAGTGGCTAAAAATCAACATCAGCAATGCAGTTACTAAAAGGGAAGGATACTGGTTAGAGGGGCATTTCATTCATCGGCCTTTCTGAAATCAAATGCATTTCTGAGGTTTACTGTTCATATTGTAAAACAAATTGGCATCCACTTACTTTTCACCAAAGATTAATTTGTCAGCTCCCACAAACGTTTACCAGCGTACTTACCATAGTCATCGTAACAGGGTTTAGTCCATAATATTCAGCACCAGTCTCTTCTATTGCCATTTTTCCAACGTTTTATCTATAATCTCTGCTGTCTAAACTGTCTACATTGCTTTTTCCTCTCCGGCCTGCTGTTGACATGTCTGAACTTGCCACATCCCTTTGACACACATGGACTCGCCGTCTTTGTCGAGCCCAGACATTTAACACTGTGACGAGTAGGATAAGGCTAATGGGGAATGGTTTGTTAAAGACTGTTAACAATAGAAACATTTAATAAACAGCTATGTTAGATTATTTTTGCTTTTTGTTTACCATCCTTATCCATATGGGGTGTACCATAGGACATCTTGTTGAATGAGGCTATGTATATGTATATGTATATATATGTATATATGTAAGGCTAAATATAAGTTTATTAATGTGGGATTTGGAATGTAGCTGATTGTTTGGATGTAGCTGTAGTTGGAGCCAGATTTGCTGTTGGGCCCCTGTTGTACAGTGCTCACTGCACACAGTGCTCCTATACTGGAATACTACCTGGCCCCAGGTTACATTTATGTGAGTTATTTTGTGGTTCTTACAATAAAACAAACGTTATTTAGGAAACTGCACAATGTGAGCACAATTTAAACTAGATTTTGACATAGAGACCAACAATGCCCAAACAAATTTGCAATTAATCAAATGACCAAAAAGCAGCTGACACACAGTGAAGCTGGGGCTTTTGAGTCCAAATTTTCATTCACCTCTGCATTGGTTTTTTGACACTTGGAGATGGATATGACAACAGCCACAAAAAGATGTTTCACTGGATTTTCCACACTGCACAGACGATGACGTATCTCGAAGGAACCCCCTTTAAAAACTGGCTGACTGTCGAGGTGTCTGGCTCAGCGATTGGCTGGCAGACAACAAAGAGTGATGGAAGTAAGGCACAGGATGATGCAAAAGAGTGAAACAAACACAGAGGAGAGGCGGTCTGAAATCGTAGCCGTCTCCCTCTTTCAGAAAAGCTAAATGTCAGAAACCCCAAACCCACACGTTCACTCCCCCCCAACCCTCACTGAATGAATGTAGCTTGTTTAGACCGCAATGTTCACCCTGCAGTCCGTCAGTATATAGTGCAACGTGATGTGTATTAAATCAGTAGATGGGCAGTTATTACATAGAGGACAATGCATTTGCTGTTATGACAACTGTATTTTTCCAAGTGGATAATTGACATGAAATGATACAGGCTTAATGTGTTTGCCTTCTTCTTATTGCTTTGCTCTGTTTGTTTTCTTCTTTATTGATTTTACAGAATATATAATGACAATTCCTTAACCATTGTAATTCACCTTTTAAATGATAACTACAACAGTATTTTGGTCACAAGAATATGATTATAATGCACTCAGATGTAGCTCTGACATATTTTCACTTTCATGCATGCCTACTGTGTATTCCTCACTCCTCCGTCTCATCCACCAGCACTCTGCAGAACGCCTCACATCGACTTTGATGTATCGTTTTTGTTGGATTGATAACGTGATCTGTGGCTTCCTGCTGTGACAAGCATGCTCCTGTACAGGAAGAGTCTGGCTTTGCATTTACCTGAATCACTTCCCATCCATCGCATCCCATCCTACATGTCTGTTTCAGATTGATGCAAAAAAGTCTTCTTTTGCATGGAACTCAAACCCACACATTTCTACACAGCTGTGCCTCCAGTAGTTCTTGCATTAGTCATTGTACCTTTTGTTAGGTGTTACGTCTTGATTAAAATGCAGAAACAAGTTCCTCTCTTAGAAATATTCCATCACTGTTTTTAACCATGCTGGCAGCGTGGCTCTAGGGATGGCCTTGTTCCAGACTGAAGTATTTCAACAACTATTGGATGGATTGTCATAAACGTTTGAACAGACATTCATGTCACCCTCAGGATGAATTGTTAAAACTTTGGTGATCCCGACTTTGTCTCTAGTGCCAGGTGTCTTCTTCAGTGAACTATTACAACATCTACTACTAGACGCACTGGCACAAAACCTTTCATCAGGTAAAAAATTTAGTTGTCCAATACTTAAAATACTGGTTTATGACCAAATACCGCCAATATTAATGACATCCCCATCAGTCTCAGGTGCACTCTAGCTGAATGGGTGAGGCATTTACCACATAGCCACACCATCCTCGGTTCAATTCCGGCTGGGGACCTTTGTTGCATGTCATACCCACCCTGTCAGCTTGCCAATAAAAGGCCAAATGCCCCCCAAAAATGTGGCATGCTCATGGTAGCGTTTAGCTCCAAGTCTTGCCATGAAACCCTGTACAGCAGGCTGATTGGTGATCCCGACTTCAATTTTTCACTTGTTCAATGAAATATCTTAACAACCAGAAGATGGTTTGGCACCATTTGCATGTTTGCATGCTGACATTAGCATTTATCTCAAAGCACTGCTGTGCCAAAGTACAGCCTCACGCAGCCACTAGCATGGCTGTAGACTTAGTCTTGTTTTCTCTGTGTTTGGTTTAGAGTTTGGCTTATTTAGATTACCCCCACAGCGTTAGCCCATTTAGATTTCCAGTTCCGAAAATTGTGATCCATTTACGATTATGACTAATATCAAAACAAGAATCTAGCAGGGTAAAGCAGCATCATAGTGTGGCTGTTTTTCTGTTAGCTCTCTTCTAATCTTTGGCTCTGAAGTTCAAGGCAAAGACCAGTAGGATAGATTATAAGGTGAGAGGAAGGCAGACACTTGAGAGCTTCCCTTTGTAGATCACAGGCTGGATTTGGTTTTCCTCTCCAATTAATTTGGAGGAGGTGATAATGAGAGGCAAGGAATCAATATAAGCCCAAGTAACAGAGAATAATGGAACGAGATTCATGAGAGGGAACCTTATCTGCGATCTGTTGCTATACGTTGATTAACAACCCCTCCCTTGAAATAAGGCGAGTTAGAACCACTTTTGCTTCATTCATTTATTCACAGATTGGAAAACAACCCTAAAATAACACTTTTTTTATGATTTGGTCCCTCGAGGCTCAATAGATTTGGATCAATAAAAGCAAAGTTGTTAAGAAAGCTTGTCTTTTTTTTTTTTCTTTGAGAAATGAAGCAGTTTACTAACAAGCAAGGAATACAGAAATACTTCTACTTTCAAAGAGATAGATCTCACAAAATCTCATCGGTTACAGCATTCTAGCATGACTCTTAAAAGTGGATTCCATAAAGTACAAAATCTCTAGTCATACCAATGTTTCAACTTCTGCCTCAAGTCTGAGAAAATTTTGTACTAAAATGTTAACTCTCATGCAGACCTACACACAGCTATGCATCAATGCATTTGACAGGCTACTGGTTAGAATACAAAGGCCATTCACCACCGTGTCCCCAGTATCTGTCTAAACCTAATAAATGTAGTCTAGCTCCTGTGACATTGTGCTTGTATACACAGCAAAGTTGAATCTTTGTACAAATGTACAGATTCGAAATCAACCATCATGGCCATTTTCTTTCAATTGTTGCTGTACTGTCGTCATCTCATGCTGATTCATGTCTGAGACATTTTAGCTTTTCATCTGTTGGAAATGCAGCGGTCTTCCCCCCTTCTCCATCCCTGTCAGAATTTGCTGAGTAATTACTATCATCAGGGACGCATCAGTTCCATCATAACCGAGAGGGGGATTATATTTCCTTTCTGCTGATTAGCGCTGTCATAAAACGAACATAATTTGATTGCACAAAATTGTGCCAGAGCACATTGTGTTTATTCAAGGAGAAATAATGGTTCAATGTGTATGTGACGGGGGGCCTATGAGAAAGAAAGGAGAGCAAAACAAATCACTACCCTCTTCTCCTTATTTGAGTTCACCTCCTTTCATCTCAGTCATTGCTCTCTTAATGAGGAACGCAGCTCCACTTAGCCACAAAAGGAGACTCCTGTCACGCAGCAGAGAAAGATCTAATCTGGCTTGGCTGGAAAGGAGCATCATCATCATCATCATCACAGCCAAACAAAGGGAGGGGGATAATGGTTTTTTTCCCCTGATTCCCTATTCAGTCCTTTCAATTTACTGCATGGTAAGAATGAAGAAAGGGAGACAGGGGATGAAAGGCGGAAATCCTTCTCTTGTTATGATTAATATTCAACACCATGTTCTGCAGTGGCTCCCCTCACTGCACGTGGGAGAGTCGGAAAGCCCAACAACCCCTCTGAGAATAAGAGTGAAACTGGGTTACAATCAAACTGCTGCTACTGCTCTGGATGTTAACGCAGAGATCTGTGGGAAGAAAAAAAAAACCAAAAGGATTTTAAGCATAATTCTGACCACTACTTGCATTCTTCGCCCACAGGACATAATCATCTGAATGGCAGTAACAGTTAGTTTTAATCGCACAGAGGCAGCTAAATAAGAGAATAAAAATAAAGTGGACTTAACAACAAATAACATCTTTGTTCGGCATGGCTTTAAAAGCTGTCAGGATGTGAATCCTCGGACCCGAGGGAGGCATCTACTGCACTGTCAACTTTCTCAGGAAAAGAAGAGGAGGGGGGGGGGGGGGAACAAGAATGTCAGATGCGGACAAATAAAGCCTGTTCTGTGAAAACCCCGCACAAGAAAGCATGCCTTTCTTATCAATTCAATAAACACCAAACATCTGTGAGGGCAGCTAATAGCTTTAAGTTAACTGCCCACCTCGTGGCTGTAAACCTGTGCACAAGACTGAGGTTGTTCTCCCTGTTCAGACAGAGGTCATGTCAGTGATGCCCATATTACTAAGTGTCATAGCTTATGGAGTTGAGTCTGTGACTGAGTCATCATACCAGAGTGCTAGTGCTGTGCGTTAGCGCAAAACATGTCCTCTTCAAACCTGCCACACTGTCAGTTTTCATTGTCACTTAAGCAATACAGACGTACAAAAACATATTACAGCTCATTAAAACAAAAACAGTTGTCGCATAGCCGAGAAGCATTTTCAGTCAAAAACAACAAACATCATGACCGGTCAGACACTCGATGAGGAGAATCAAAAGCCATCTTACTTTCAAACGAACACATCACGGGAGAAACATTTCTGGCCTTTGCTAACGGTGGTATTCGATCTACACCAGCGGTTCCCAACCTTTTTGGCTTCAGGCCCCTTTAAATCAAATCCGTTGTCTGTTGTCAAAAACGGCCCCAAAAATGGCAACAAGCACAGACAAGACTGACGTAGCTGTACAGGCCGTCGACTCAGAGAAATAACAACTCTTATATCATATATTTATATCACATATTTCATCAGTCGATGTGGAAAACGATGACTGTTCCAGGCGATCGCTATCGTAGCCTCCATGTTGACTGAAAATGACATTAATGGGACAGACACATTCTTCATGACTGACTGCTTAGGACAAAAGCAAACACAATAAAAATAACTGTAATTTTGTGTTTAAGAAATATATATTGTTTTCTTTCTTATTATCATGTCAAACCTCTCCCCCGTAGGTTGGGAACTACTGATCTGGGCAACCAGTGTGAACAACTAAAGCATGCCTCATATAGCTTTGATAGATTAATGATGGTTTCTAAATACTTGTTTAGCTCATGAATAGTGATGCAGCCACTTACTTTGCTCTAATGCCTGATCATGGGACTGGCAGGGTTACAGTTGCGTCCAGATCTTTAACTTTCTACATGTCTAATAGCACCTGGTTTCACAGTGGATCAACGAGCGTGGAGGCCATACTGGCCCTCAGCGTCACTTATTCATACTGGACAGCGGAGACAGGAATGACAGCAGTAGAGACGGAAAGAGGCACACAGAAACAGTTAATGAGGAAACACTTATTACTGAAACCGTAGGATTTTTGATATGTTAGAGGAGCTGTTCACCTATTCTCCATCAATGAATGTAAAATGGCAACATGGAACAGCTTAGTGATGTTATAAAGGCATGAAGAGAGACTTGCTGCATTTCTAGTGGATCAGCTGTTGATATTAGCTGATTGATGTAAAGCATACTTTCCGTTGTGTGTTTATGGGTCTGGATCACACCATTCAAGCTGTATACAGTGAGACATTTAAACCGAGGCATGACAAATCAAACAGAAAGAAAAGTGTGTGTCAGCAGGAGGGAGGTTGACGAGGAGGACGACTGGAGCCCTGCTACACTGGGCTGTGGTCCGGAGAAGCGTGTGTGGCCGTCACCGTCACACACTCAGTGGCTGTGTCCTTGGTCCTGCGAAGGCCCATGTACAGCCTGTCATCCAGGTTAGCAGTCAGTTTATCCACGAGCTCTGCGGTGATGGTCTGCGGGCCGTAGCCTGAGGAGTTGGGCGGCTGAGGGGGTGAGCGCTCGTCCGGGGGTTCGGGAGGGAGTCCAGATTGTTTGCTGTCCTCGTGAGGGTCATGGTGCTCACCTAGCCCTCCATGTATCTCTGAGAGGGAGGGATGAAGAGGTGATGGAGGAGAGGAGGTGTGGTCCTCAGTGTCTCTGACAGCGATGCCCTGCTCCCTGTCCTTGCCCACATTCTCAGTGGTCGTAGGCTCCACCTTTGGAGTGTCGGGAGTGCTGCCGGCCCCGTCGCTGGTCTCCTCATCTGGAGCACTGACGATGCGGGGTAGCGTGCTGTGGTAGCTTGTGTCCAGAGGGTAGTTCACACTGTCCCCCCTTCGTAGTGGGGTACGCTGTCTGTCAAAAGAGGACTGGAAGTGTCTGACACCAGGGTCACTCCACTGCTTGTGGCGCTGCCACTGCTTGCGGAGGTGGATTCGGGACCGGTGCTTCCTTAGCGGCGACTCCTGCTGGTCAAACTGAGGGTCGTGGCGGAGAAACTCATGGAAGAGGGCGTCCGTTTTCTCATCTATGCTGTAGTCTCGCCGGTGCAACATTGGCGCTTGAGGTGAAGGCTGTGCAGCCTCTCGAGGTGTGAGCATCTGACCATATGGGAACCAGCTCAGTGAATCAGCACCTGTTTCTATGGAAACTCCTCCACTGGCACCCAGCAACGTCTCGTCCTCAGGCTCCTCCTCAAAGAGATGAGACTCAAAGCTCTCACCGATGGTGCCAGTTCGCCCGGCGTTGGTAAAGTGGTGCCTTTTCTCATGGGCTGTTTTGTCCTTAGGGCTGACGCTGATGCTCCCAAACAGTCGCAGGTCTTCTGGACCACGAGAAGGAGCCTCTATCGACGCATACCCACTGTCCATCTGCAGCAATTTACGAGTACCTGTTTCTCCGTCACTGCCCCCTCGCTCGGATTCTGTGCTTCCCTGTTTCCTCTTGTTTGCCTCCTTCACCTCCAACCTCTCATCCACATACATCAAAATGTCCTTGTCATCCTCTCCGTCCTCTTCCTCATCCCCTAAATCTTGGGACGAGTAGCTGGGGAGTCCTCCTCTCTCTGTCTCCGTGCGTCCGCCTAGTGAACACATGCTGTCGGCATCACTGCAGACGGAGTTCTTGTCATTGTTACTGCTGTGGTCAGAGGCGGCGTACTGTTCCAGTGTTGCACGTAGGGTCCAGATGTCTTTGTAAAGTGACTGGGGTTCCTGGGGATCTAGTGGTTCCAAAGGGTCTGCATCTTCCCTTTTTGCCAGTGACAGTGCTTCGTCTTGGGGATCAGGGGACAGGCCAATCACCCCTGGTCCTCTATGGCTGTAGCTGGGCTCCACCATCACCTCTACCTCTACCCTGAAGTGTGCACACAGGTGTGGAGAGAAGAGATAATATGAAAGAAATAAGGAGAGAAGGAAGGGGAGAAACACACACGCAAAACAAGTGTCAGTGTCATTTACCTAAAAAACACATTCATCTCAGACATGGTTGTGTTCACAGTGCACAGAATGATTTTCATGACTTGCAATGGCTGCTGTTGCATGTCCTTAAACTGAACTTAGCTGAATACTGATGCCATGTGTGCTCGAAAGATTACCAGAAATCCCCTGCTTTCATCTCGGGGCAGTGAATTTAAAGAATCCATACTGTGTGAACATGACTTATCAGTAGCGACAAACTGTAAATGAGCAGGAGGATTATCACATTTCTGAACTCGTGGCAGCTTCCAGGAAATTCCCATTTTTCTTCAACAACAAACATCTGCAAATATGCACAGGAAATACGGTTTAGGCTAATAATAATAAATATAATAATAATAATAATAATAAAATAAATGGTTACGTAAGAAAATACTTAGGGAGATTGGTTATTTTAGCAAAATTTGCATTGCTATAGTTGTGAACCTAAAATAACAAATTTGCAGTGACCCTTGCTCTTTTGCGGACATCATGACATTATCAGACCATGTCAGCGGTGGAATGGTTTCCTATGCCAGATATAAAGCCTGCGTCCCGATTCTCCACTCCACTCCCCTAAAAAAAAGTGCACTCTGGGAATCCCCTGCGTCTGGCTTCAAATCATCTCGTTACATACAAATCAGCCTGTGGTTATTTAGTATTTACAGTTACACAGCATGGTATGTCTTAATCTAATTAAATGTCATAGCCAAACAATTACTCTAAAAAAAAAGACAGTTTTTAAATGTTATTGTCTATATTTTTTAATGACATTTTCTATCTAATTGCCATGTATCCCTGCTCATCTGACATATTTTAAAAGTTCAGTGGTGCTTTGCACAGTTTATAAAAGCACACCTTTACGTTAAGACAAAGTGGTTGAAGAATTGGGACTTAGAGCCGTATCCTTCTGTACGTCATTACCATACGTTTTCTAGCTACAGTAAAGAAATGAGTGCGAGGCAGCAAAGCAGTGAACAGGATGAATGGCAAGGGAATTAAAGATACCTGCCAAGGGAGGGGGGTAGTGTGGAAGGAGGCGAGAGGAGGCGTGTTGTGGGATGGGTGGGACAGTAAGTGACGTCCTGGGTGCGGGCGATGTACTGGATGAGGTCTATGCGGTGCGTGTCGTTGTCGTCCTGGTCCATGCTCTCGCTGGCGGCTCGCTGGCGCTGGAACTGCCTCCTCTTTGGAGAGCCTGGCTCACAGCAAACACGGGGGAAAGATCATTGAGTTGTGCAAGTTGTGTAAGTTGTGTAACAGCAGGCAGGAGTGAAATGACACTTAATTTAGGAGAAGGTTTCCATCCACTGTGGAGGTTTCTGAGGGGATTTTGTGATCTTTTTTTGGTCCCTTGGTATGATAGAATGACTTAGCCTGGGAGTGTGCAGGGAGAAGTGTGTGTATATAGGATGGAGGGGATCGGCAGAGGGATTTACTCAGGGGCTCAAATTGACTTGGAACGACCAAACTTTACGTCAGTGAGCCATCTGTCTTGTACGTGTGTGTGTCTGTGTGTATATCCGACTCTTAGCAGGCAAAAGGCATCTCACAGTTGGCTGCTGGAGCCCCCTGCTTATCCACTGTCTGTTTACCACGAGAGAAAATTGCCAAAAATACTTAACACACATAAAAATGGAGAAAATACACCTAAGAAAGAAACTGCTAACAGTTTATTTTTTCCGTTATGATTTTTACTAGGACTTGCACTTCCCTGCTGCATTGGCACAGACTGTTTAAAAAAAAAAAAAGAATATCATAGAAATATACTTTACACCTTCAAGGATCCATTACCTCTGGTGTCCAGACTCGAGGCTCTCTGGCTGCTGTCCAGCTTCCATTTCTTGATCTTGAAGTAGGGACTGGCCCCCTCCAGACTAGCATGGCGCCGCAGTTTTGTGAAGAACTGCAGCATGGGCCCCTGGCTTCCTGCACCGCCGCCTGCAGGAGGGCCACCGCTCCCCACCTCGGCCCCTTCTCCAACACTGACACTGCTGCCTCTGCCCCGGGGTCCCGCTCTCATCAGCTCAATCTGAGCAGAGAGAGAGACATGGTCAGAAAAAAAAGCTGCCATGACTAGCGGCGTGTGTATAATCCCCTCTGACAGTGATGTTCCACACAGGCTTCCTTGTTACCCATCAACCATCACACTCCCGCAGTCTCCATGACCCTTTAATGTACGTATGGGTGACTCACTGGTTGACTGCTTGACTAGCTGATTGGTGTACTGAGTGATCTTAAGAAAATTCATCGCTCTACAAATAATTAACTCAGCAAACTTCAGCTCTTGCAGGTGATTTGTATGCACACTCAGTACTTGTGCGGTATTTACACTTGAGTTTTTTGTTTTTAAATGTGTGGCTTTTCAGCAAGAAAACCACAGTGTGACATGCCAAACATGGGAACCATTAGTTATCACTTGATGTGAAATATTGTATCTTTTACAGTAGTTGGAGGTAACTTACGGAGCTCGGCTCTTTAGTGCTGCGAGCAATAGTGTTCTCACTGAATCTGGTGTCCACCACAGAGTTGAGAGTGTCTCCAGGGAGGGCACAGCTGGGGTTGACGCTCAGGCCGGTCAGCGCTGTTTGTGGTAGGGGGCACAGCATCGGCTGCAGGAAAGCACACGCAAAACATCACACTTGCAACACAGTTGTTGAACATGCAATGTTTATTAATTCAGTTATTCAGATTCAACTATGGTCTTCTGTTGGAAGCATGTACTGTAGCTCCACTTCCAAAGTTTGTTTTCGTGTTTAGGTAAGATCTATGAATAAAATTCAAGTCCCGATTCCCTCTCCAGCTGTCAGCCCAGCACCTGTGATTGAACAGCCTCACCTAAAAAGGAAATCAATGTGCACAGCTTGCTGAAATGAGCAGGCAGAGAGATCCCTGATACATGTGTTTGGGTACATTAGGATGATACATTTTCTTGCCCTCACCCAAGTGATTGATTACAGGCTGTTACCTGGAAGATGGAAAGTGCTGACTTTGCGACAGGGCGCGTTGTCATGGTGATGCTGTTCTCGGGTGAGTCGCACTCGTGGATAGTGACAATCTTTAGGACCGGGGGAGGGATGTGGAGGTGTGTGAGCCGGGCGTTCTTCAGGTGGTGAAAGTCGCCCTCGGTCAGAGTGTACCTGGGGCGAGCAACACAGAGTTAAAGAAAAAGCTACAAAATACTTGAAAGATCAGATATAAGTTGCACACACTCCTGATAAACCAAGAAGCTTATCCTTGCAGAAGCAGCCAAGGGGAAATATCTGACTTATCTTGGCCCATCAGAGCTACTCTGCATTTTTCCCCACAGAATAATTCCTTTTGAAGCATTTGCATTTCAGGCTCAGGGCTTTAAGAGAATAGTAGGGCAGGGGAATAATGAGAAAGGGTGAGAGCTCTTTGTGTCCTGCATAATGCATTCTGAATTAATTCTTAACCCTAAACTAACACAGAAGAGAAATGGACACAGCAAAATGTGGACATCCTTTGATCTCAGAAAACAGTAAAGCTGGAGCGTATGGACATTATTGCGAGTTGAACATTGAATAAAAAGGCATGGTGATTTGTAATTGTGGGCTTGAGTTTATGTGTTGGCTTTCTGACCTGCGGCCCTTCTCCTGGGCCTTCTTTCCATGATCGAAGAGCGCAGCCTCATTGAAGGAGACCCGGCGGCCCGTGGTGCCCGTGGAGAGGAAGCGCTCAGTCTCTTGGTCGTGAGAGCTGGCCATTGACAGGCATTCTGACTCATCCACCCTGATGGTGATTTCTACCAGAGACACAAGGGGAAAGAGAGAGAGGAGGCAGACAGATAGGTAACTAGAGGTGATGGCAAAGAATGATAAGAGTTTATTTTCAGTTTTATTGTGATTTACATGTAAATGTGATCAGACACTTTTTTTTTTTTTTACCATGCTAGGGATGGAAGTGTTGATCTGTTGGTCCACCACTTTGGTCTCACATTCATGGTCCCCAGAGGATGAAGCCTACTAACTGTAATGATCTCCTGACTCTCCATCAATTGTCACCAGCGGGTCAAAACCTTCACTCATTCAGTGAAATATCTCTACATCTCTACAGTCCTAATGCTCACAATGTTAATTTGTCCGGTACTTTGGTTTATAACCAAATACCCACAAAACTGCACTTTGTGTTTAGCACCAATTAGCAGACGTTAGCATGCTAACACCCTAAACTACAATGGTGAACATGGTCAACATTATTCCTGCTAAACAGTAGTATCATTATTTTGAGCATGTTAGCATGCTGACGTTAGCATTTATTTCTAGTGCCTAAGTGGAGCATCACATAGCTGCTAGCATGGCGGTAAACTCTCATTATCTCACCTTTTGTATGCACATTTTGGTCCAAGTAATAGGTGACTTTTCATCGAATATATTATAGGACTACAACCAAAAGTCTCTACGTCTGGTGGCCTAAAGATTTAGGGCACCAACCGTGAGCCACAAAGCCCCCAGTTCAAGTCTAACTGGTTGCATTTCATTCCTTCCACTCATCTCCTGTAGTCCTTTAACTGTCAACTGTGTAATAAAGGCATATAATACACAAAAAACTGATTTTTAAACAGTCTGAAGTCACCCCATGCCTGCTGTACTGTATATTCACGCTGACTGCATAATTGAAGTGAAGCATCTGATGTTCCGACACCTTTGTAGAGGATGAGTATGATAATATGGCAAACTGCTGACTGAAAAGCAAAACAAAAAGCCTTACAAAAGCATTTGGGTGCCAAACCGATGCTGCCTTTTAATAAATCATTTTCATTGGAGACAGAGTGCAAAATCGATCCGATTCAAAAATGTCAAAAGGTGTTCCAGGAAATGCACAGCTACTTAAACTAATTGGGTCGAGACCACAATATTTTAATGGAATAGATATTACACATTTGTGCTGACTTGATAAAAATATCTTCCATCAATCCAATCCCTCCATCTCCCAGCCTGCCTGTCCCCATTACTCCTCCCTCTTTATCTGTTCCCTCCCTTCTTACATTTCTCCCTCTTTGTCCATTTTCATCTTACCATGGGTGGGCTGGGACTCCTCCACGTAGGTGGTGTTGGTTTTCTCTGGGTCATCGTTGGCCCTGGGGCACACAGAAACATTCAATGCTATGTCATGGTTACACCTGAAGTTTGTCTTTGAAATCTGTCGAACCCTACTGATGCAGGCAGACACGCGGGCGAACACAGTGCAGTGCAGTTACAGTCTGCCCTTTCTGTTCAGTCTGAGTTTAAATACACATTTAAAAATGCAGCTATAAGACAGCTATAAGGACAAGGCCATAGGACTGAATATTTGTCCAAATGGCTGCCTGCCTGGTTGTATAATCAACGAGAGCCTAAATCATCGCCAGTAACTTGATAACCTTCAGGGCCAGGGGACCTCTTCCACTGATAAAGCATGGAGGTTTATTGGATTGCACGTTTCCCCTCATCTTTAAGTACACAGAGAAAACACACAATTAACTTCATATTGTTTATAGGGAATGGAGTGAATATTTTTTTTTTGGTATATTTTGTCTTTAAACCTTCCCGTTCCATCCTCCAGGCAAGCTTCTTATATCCAGAAATGCACTTTATGAGGCATAAAAAAACTGAAACTGAAAGCTCTTCCCAGTCATTTCTCTCCATCTGATATCTTTGTGCAGAGCTGTGTGTGTGTATGTGTGTGTGTGTGTGTGTGTGTGTATGTGTGTGTGTGTGAGTGTGAAGTGACTTGAGGGATTTCTCCATCCACCCAGATCTGTGTGCTTCTTCTTGTCTTTCATTTCCTCTGAGGCGCCCCGCGTCCTCATACTGTGTGTGTGTGTGTGTGTGTGTGTGTGTGTGTGTGTGTGTGTGTGTGTGTG
>JAVQJF010025238.1:0-49313 GCA_036023855.1 Gadopsis marmoratus | reverse complement strand
ACAGATTTTCAATCGGATTTAGGTCTGGACTTTGACTGGGCCATTCTAACACATGAATATGCTTTGATCTAAACCATTCCATTGTAGCTCTGGCTGTATGTTTAGGGTTGTTGTCCTGCTGGAAGGTGAACCTCCACTTCAGTCTCCGGTCTCTTGCAGCCTAAAACAGGTTTTCTTCCAGGATTGCCCTGTATTTAACTCCATCCATCTTCCCATCAACTCTGACCAGCTTCCCTGTCCCTGCTGAAGAAAAGAATCTCCACATCATGATGCTGCCACCACCACGTTTCACAATGGGGATGGTGTGTTCAGGTTCATGCGCAGTATTAGGTTTCCGCCACACATAGCATTTTGCATGTAGGCCAAAAAGTTCAATTTTGGTCTCATCTGACCAGAGCACCTTCTTCCACATGTTTGCTGTGTCCCCTACAACTGCAAACAGAGTGGTGTTCTTATTGCTTTCTTTCAACAATGGCTTTCTTCTTGCCTCTCTTCCATAAAAGCCCGATTTGTGGAGTGAACGACTAATAGTCGTCCTGTGGACAGATTCTCCCACCTGAGCGGTGGGTCTCTGCAGCTCCTCCAGAGTTACCATGGGCCTCTTGGCTGCTTCTCTGATTAATGCTCTCCTTGCCCGGCCTGTCACTTTAGGCGGACGGCCATGTCTTGGTAGGTTTGCATGTTGTGCCATACGCTTTCCATTTTCAGTGCTCCGTGAGATGTTCAAAGCTTTGGATATGTCTCTATAGACTCTTCAACAACTCTTCACAAGTATGCTGTACCTGGTGTTGGTCTATCACATAAAATCCCAATAAAATACATTTAAGTGTGTGCTTGTAACGTCACAAAAAGTGGAAATGGTCAAGGGGTATGAATACTTTCTCAAGGCCACTGTATGTCAGAAACATTTTCAGTGCCGATTCATTAAAATTCCTTACATAAGAGAACACATGATAAATATTAAGATTACATTTTCATCCGAGTTAGAAAGTTTTAGATGGTACACTAATGAAGTAAGAGCTGGAGAAGCAAGGAAATAGATATGTGGTTAAGAGTGCTTTAAAGAGAGGATCAAAGTGGGGATTAAAGCATTACTCACTGTGGACTATAAAAATAAAAAAGTGAGGGCAAACAACTGGCCTCCTCGTCCTACATTTGCTCTGCCCTTATCCGCCTCCACAATGCGAATGAACCCCTAGTGCAACGTGCGAGACGCTTTATATGCCTGTGCTGCTAATCATAGGAAGTAATAGTGTATTTGTTTCAATGAGTCGTACTGCAGAGGAGGCATGGCACACAATAGACTTCCATGTACATGCTTCCTCCACACCTGGCCAGTGTCACAGCAGGAACTTATGACCACATCCCTGCTCATTTATAGCAGCGCTGTGGGCTGGTCAGACCGTACACACCACAGGAAATGATCACATTAGAAACAGTAGATATAGAATCGGCATCCTGACAGTGGCCCATATAGATTTGTCAACTTCAGTGCAGCACGTTCAGCACAGTAAAGTTTGTCCACTTCGGTGTATTAGTGTATGTAAATACTGAGCACACAAGAGGGAAAACTACTGTATTCACCTGATCACATGGCTGTCACTGTTTGCAGAAGTTAAATGTCCTGTAATAATTCTTACGAGCGTTCCTGAGGAAGTTGAAGAAAGGTTGGCTGTATTAAGGCTATTTTTTTTTTTAATCCCCACCCACCGAGTGAACTAACCTGCAGAATTAACATTCACATCATGCGGCTGCCTGTCCCTTCCAACTGTCAGCACAGGGCTCCCTCTCAAATCCCTCCCGGGGCGGTGCAACGACTTCACATTCCCCCTATTGACTGAACATCACACCCAAAACAACCGACAGCTTCCAAAAGGGATGTGTGTGTTTTTTTTTACCTGTTGATTTTCAGAGCGAAAGCCCGTCGCTCCGCGCTGCCCAAGGAAGCCATACGCGGGTCTGAAGCCCAGGTCCGCGGCGCCTCGCTGTCACCGACGCAGCGCTCCGTCTCCTCGCTACAGCCCGGCTGTCAGGTCAACGCTCATCTTGGTTTGTGGCGGCGGCGGCGGCAGGCAGCTTTCCTGGGTGGAAACTTCCGCATTTGATTTGAGCCGTCCAGTAAAGAGAGAGAGAGAGAGAGAGAGAGAGAGAGAGAGACGCTGACTTCAGGCGCGAGGGTGGGAGGGGACGGACGGGACCGGCTGGATGTGAGACACGCGCCTATAGAATATTATGTCATTCTAAAAGGTCGCGCATGAAACACCGGGGTTGTTTCTGTCGCCATAGTTTCGCAAACTTGTGCAGTTATGTTTGTATGTGTAAGCTTGGTTCTGTGGACTTTTGCATTTTGTTTGCTGCCCGCTGCATTCAGACAACAGGCTTTGCAGCCTCACGTTCACAAAACACACTTTACGTCTGGCAGGTTTACTGCGCGGTGTGTTTGTGGACACACAGACAGGCTGTCCCCGAGGGAGAGGGGGGGCGGGGTCTCCGCCTTCTGACCAATCAGAGTCTTTGGAAATGCTACGCTGTCAGTCAACCATCAGTCAGCACAGAGCCATGCAAAAGGGTTCCGGGAGACACAAAATACATAAACTTGTGTCACATGCAACATTAGCTTTTTGGAAAGGTGAAGAGAAGTTTAGAAATATTTTAAATAATGGTCCTAGTCAGGTAGCAAACGTTAGTCAACCAGCTAACTGGCGGTAGCATAAAGTAAACTATAGTCCTTGTTTGGAGCATCTTTGGATGGGATGGGGTTTTAATGCTCGTGTTTATTATACTACATTTTCTTACTATTGTGTTGAAAAATGAATGTTATTGTTTCCTGACTAGGATGACCCCACTATTAAAATGTATAATATAAAATATTATATTTCTACCCATTGTTTGTTGTACCTTTTCATAAAGAGGTACCTCATTGTACCCTTGTTTTTCTAACTGTTAAATATCACTATAACAAGAATCTCCTTACATTCAGGTTATAGACACCTTGCATGCATACTACAATGTGACGTCCAATCAAATAAACCTGCAATATTTTGAAATCAATAGTATGTGTTATATTGCGTTATTATTGTCAGTGGTGTGTTAACTATGTATTAATTTTAAATTGTTCTATGTATTACACTAAGCTATAAATAAGTTCTACGTAATGTTGTACTGGGTCACAATACTATTGCTATAATGTCGAGAATATTCAAAGTGTTGCAGGATTAGTATATATTTATTGGTGTAAGGTTATATACACACCTTGCCCTCCATAAACTAGATTGAAGATTGAACATACATTGCGCTGGCTGCCTTCAACCGCTTTCCGGCGCCCTCTTGTGGTTGATTTATGTCAGCACACTAAGATTTGTTTGCTCAATGAAACTGCAGCTGGGGCTAAGAGAAGCAAAATGTTTCTCTATTTATTGTCAAGCAACGGTTGCGATTATTCATAATTTCTTCGTTGGTTTCCTCTAATGTCATTTATTAGTTTATACCTTCTTCCCTTCATGCAGACTTTCTTTCCCGACTGCCGCGAACGAAAGCGGAACCATTGTCGCCGCCTCAGGACTTGAACGGAGTATATACAGTGTCGTACGCTGTGAAAACGTAAAGCAACACCAGAGCAAACGAGACGTATTTTTTTTGGGTGATAACTTTGGAAATTTGCGCGAGTAAGAAGAGCAATCAGGTAATTAGTTTATGGCCTTGGTAAATGAAGGAATGTCGGTTTGTGTCGCCGTCGTGGCGTTTCGAGCAGCGAGCTAACGGCTGTGCTAAATGGTGGCTATGCTCATTCAGGTATACACACTTTCACTACCTGCTAACACTGTGGCGAGCAACTTCTCTGTATTGTTTAGACCGGTAAGGATTTTTGTCTTGTATAAAGCAGACAAAAAGCCAGTTCATCACTCTTATTTGCTCAATATTTACGGACATCTTTATACTTTATGAGTATCACAGTATGCTAATTTATGTGACGTGTGTGTGTGTGTGTGTGTGTGTGTGTGTGTGAGAGAGAGACTTTAAGTCTCTCGCGTTAATCCTCTTAAATCGGTTTATTAAATGTGCTTCTGTACTAATTCGTCCGTACAGATCCATCTTGTGTCCCTGTTGACAAACAGTATATCTGGTATGGATGGGATGGTGATGGAGGAGGAAGATGATTGCCCAGAGCTGGTGCCCATCGACACCCCGCCTGGTCCTCCTGCAGAGCAGATACCTGTCACCATCATCACCGGCTACCTCGGTGAGAGGCTATCTGTGTGACGTGAATGAGCTTATAAAGGCGATTATTGTGTCAGACATTTGTTAGTCCGTACTGGTCCTGGTCCTGGGCATAGACCTGGTTGTTATTCTCTCTTAACGATTACATACTGTTTTACACAATTGGACAAATGCACATAGTAATCTTTTTTGTTTTGTACTTGTTTATAATTTGTACGTGTTTGTTTCTTTATAGGTGCTGGAAAGACTACACTCCTGAACTATATCTTAACAGAACAACACAACAAGCGGATTGCTGTCATACTCAATGAATTTGGAGAGGGTAAACTACTAAATATACTTCAGAAAAATCTAAATTAGTTGTAGTTTCAACTGCTTTTATTCAGACCAAACTAAGATGCTCCAAACTGTTTGTACTATAAACATAATGCCAGGCTGATGGTTGTTGTGTTATTTCCCCAACTGTCCACAGGAGAGCAGCATAGTCACATCTTTGCCCCCTGAAAGATGTTCATAAATGTGTTTTTTTACTATTTATCCAGACTTTATAAGGCTACAAACTCTACTACAGCAATATGTGTCATATTTGCATTGGACTTTAAATATGCATCTTTTCTTACAGTATCATTACTTTACATTTATGCTGAATCAAGCATTGGCTGGTTTGGTGATTTCTGTTTTTTTTTTTGCACACGTGGTCTAAAACCTCTTTTTGAAATTCTGTGTTAATCTGGCTGTGGCTGGCATGGTAACATAGGGTCTTGTAATAACCGCTTCCACAGGAAAATAGGAACAAACCAAATGTACCAGCAGGAGAGAAACAATTGAAAGCTTCTGATATATTGTTGTGTCTTCATCAGCTTATCTTATTCTGATAACTGTACCTTCCTCATCCTCCACCTGCAGGCAGCGCCCTCGAGAAGTCCCTCGCGGTTAGCCATGCAGGAGAGCTGTACGAGGAGTGGCTGGAACTGAGAAATGGCTGCCTCTGCTGCTCTGTCAAGTAACTATAGCAGATTTGGTGTTACAGTGTTAATTAAAGCATAAATTAAGGGTTTTAACTTGTTGTTTTAGGTCATACAGTTTAAAATCATAAGCTAATGCTTCACCTTTTACATTTGCATGTACTACTGTGGTAATAAGTACACAGTAATGATGTTTTATGTTTATTTTATTAAGGTATGTCCAGTGTCCATTTTGCTGGGCTTGCAGCACATCACGTTTCTCCTTCATATTACAGTTTATACTATGTCATTGTAGTAGGCATAATGTAAGTTGGTGTCTTTTGTTGAAATGTTGTGTAAGAGTTCTGCTTATGCCATTTTTAATCATTTATGGCTATTCCTTAAATTTTCAGGGACAATGGTCTCAAAGCCATCGAGAACTTGATGGAGAAGAAAGGAAAGTTTGACTACATCCTGTTAGAAACAACAGGACTCGCTGATCCAGGTATTACACATTTTGCAGAGTAAAAACAAGATCAGTTATCATATCAATATGTATTTGATGGTTAAGTAGACCATTGTTTTTTTCAAACTCTGGCCTGGAGAGCAAAGGAGTTATTTGCCTCCTTTGGAACCTGAAGCAGTCACCAGTTGTTTCGCTGGGAGGTGTGCTGGGTGTGGACTGGAGGCAAAGAGGAGGACCTGGTTCTTCTAGCACACACACACAGCACAGCGCAAACAACAACATCTCTTTTATGCAAGACATTGAAATAATCCTCTTCAGAATGAGTGTCTTTGCTAACTGGATATCTTACAGTATTAAAACTTAAAATTCATAGCATTAAACGGCTCACAGTTCTGGAGTATCTGGACTCAAACAGGTCTACAAGGGAACAAACACTTGTTGAATGTCCACTATTAATATTGCCGTTCTGGACGCTACTGTATAAAAGTAAATTAATTTTGACATAAGACGGTCTCCCCTTATTGTCTGTTCTGTGTTTTCATGTTACTCAGAACAGCTTAGCATTCCTGGCACATCATTTAGGGATGACTTATGGATCAAGCAATGCCATGAAGCCCCTTTCTTCTTTATGTTTTTAAATAATAAGGCCCTGCTAATCTTTGTAAAGCTCACATTAGGAGTTAAACATTTTGTATCTCTTGATGACCAGACTGTGACAGGCACCTCCAAGGAGCCTATTTCCATCAGGGCAGCCAAAAAAAAAAGACGCCAAACTTGGCTGTCCGTTCAGCTCCCAGGAAATCAATAGTAAGCCATTGCAGGACAAGTGCTGTGACAATTGGGGTGTGTCGCTAAGTGACGGGCTTTAGGAGGTAGCGGCATGGGCAGACGCACACCACTTGGCCTCACAGACAGAACCAACAGAGCACACTCAGACTGAGGCTGTCCTCAGCCATCTGCCATGTCATTGGCCGAGACAGGCTTTTTATCAACTAGGACAGGTCTGTCATTGGCCATGGCAGTGCTGTCAATCATACAGGCTCCCGGGGGATTCTCCTTTTTCTGTTCAGGAAGAGCTTGGATGAGTTATGTGAAACATGCCACTCAAAAACAGTGTTTTCATTACGCACCCATCAAATATTTACAATGCTTTCTTATTCTCGTTTGGCAGTTTGACAAAAGTGCATTATATTAACAGGCTGTGGCTGGCATGGTAACATAGGGTCTTGTAATAACCGCTTCCACAGGAAAATAGGAACAAACCAAATGTACCAGCAGGAGATAAACAATTGAAAGCTTCTGATATTGTTTTTATCTGCTCCACAGAGCTCAACCAGAAGCAATATGCATGCAGAGTTTCAGAAAATTGTGCAATACTGACTTTAAACACAAAAACCTTAAGATGTCATTGAATAAAGTTAATTTATTTAATGCTGAAATGATTCATTTATCAACAGAAAATTGCTCTACAACAACTTTCAATCCTGTCATTAATTCACCAAATCTTCTGTTTTTAGCTTCTCAAATGTGATAATTTGCTGCTTTTCTCAGTTTTTTATTATTGTATTGTAACTGTATACGTTTCAGCCATTTACAATCTAACATAACCCTTCATGTCGTCTGGCAGGAGCCGTGGCCTCCATGTTCTGGGTGGATGCAGAGCTCGGCAGTGACATCTATTTGGATGGTAAAATATTTGTAATGACACAATGTGTCTTTGTCCATCATGCAATGAAAATGCTGGTGGTAAATACTCTTTGGGCTTAATCTGTTTGCCTAGTGTGACAAATGGAAGTCCTCAGACATCTCTGCTCTGACTGGTTTAACTTAAAGAGGAACAATGCATTTTGGTGCTGCCATTTAAAAACATTAGACTGATAAATGGAGGTGTTGTAATTAAAGTTTGCATTGTTAAACTTTAAAAAGACTTTAACTTCTTTAGTAAAAGACTAATAAGCATGAAAATCCCAACACAATTAACACTGATAGGTCTAATGGGGGGTCAAAATTGTTACTCATGTTGTTATTCAGACACCACTTTGCAAATAATTTTCCTAAACCTGCAGGGATGGAGCTATTGGCACTGCATTTCTGTGTTTAAAAATCAGTTACTGATGAAAGTGCTATAAATAAAGATTTCTAAATTTCAGGGTGTAACAACTCCAAATATAGTCCAATTTTGAAGAGATGTTTTTTCTGACTTGCCCAAATGTCTCCTCACACTTAATACTCAGCTGTCCGCTCTGTTGTGACGGGCGACAGGCTAGCAGACCAAAAGTGTACTTCAGATAACTCGGAGAAAGTGTTTTAGACAAACAGACAAAACTAAACACCAAAAAGCATCAGCATTTCAGAAGAGTGTGCACAAGCTGCATCATTACATTTGATTGGTCCACTGATCATTATTGCTTTGTTCATCCTAGGCATCGTCACGGTCATCGACGCCAAGTATGGACTGCAGGTATGTGCTAAGGAGATATTCAAGAAAATCCTTATTTTTTAAAAAAATGTCATGTTTATTGCTGAAATTAATCAACAGAAAATTCAACAACAACATTTTTGAGAGTTGATTAATTAATGAATACATTTATCAAGCAAAAATACTAAGACTTCATTAATCAAAAAGATTAGACAGTATTGAAAGTAATCATTAGTTTCCAAACTTTAAAGCATCAGTAGTCTTTGCCTCTGAGCAATAACTAAATAAATGGTGCCTTTTGTCACTTTAAATCCAAACTAAGCTGTTAATCTTGTGAGATTATAAACCCTTAGTGTATAACAACACACACACACACATCCTGCCCTCCCTGTGGTATTTAAAAGGAACAGGACAAGTGACATCTAGATAATGGGCTCTAATTTGAAGGTGTCATGCTCGGCGAGGTGACACATTTCATGGCCTAGGTGCTGCTGTGTCTTCTCATTGGAGAGAGAGGCAAGATGAAGGAAGGAGCGGATACTGACAGTGAAGAAGTAATTGATATCAGAGACGTGACCATTGTAATAGGACTGTCACATCCACTCACCTGCCTCTCCCCTCATCTGTCTGTCAAGTTAACTTGAGCCCTTGGCCTCACACCCTCTGAAAGGCCTTTGTCTCTTGGTACAGAGGTCATGAATAAAAAGCAGCAAGTGGCCATTCTATTAAGTTTTTTCCTTAAATACATTTTTTGTCGTTCATTCCTTCAGAAATGAAGCGGTGTTGATGTGCTCGGTGACAGATTAATATCAGATTGACACTCAGGGGTCAGGATCCAGATTAACACCTCCTGCTCTGTCTGTTGTTACATTTTAATCTGTTTTGGGAAACGCTGCATCCCCGCTGCAAGCACAAGACCAAAACAGAAGATGAAAAGTGATCCCCTCTGGTGTCGCGTGTTGAGAAAGTCACTTAGTTCACAAAGATGAAATACAGGCCTCCCTTTTTACCAATTTCTCTGTCACGATTTGTGTCTGGCTGTTGGACACATTGGCTGATATTTTTTTTTTTTCCAAGAATGTGCTTAAAGTTGGAAATCTATTGGGTCAGCTTGAGCAATTTTCCACTTCAAATCCTTTGTTTTTTCACTTTCATTTTCTGGTTGCATGTGTTGCAAGTTATGTCCACTGTCTCTGCTTTCTGTAGCAACTAACAGAGGAAAAAGCAGATGGACTTGTCAATGAAGCAGCCAGGTAGGTTTGCTCTAGGTTTTTTTACTTTTAAGTGGTTGGATAGTTTTGGAAATACACCTATTCGCTTCTTTACAGAGAGAAACCACACTGCTGTTTTTACACTTTTTTTTGTATGGATTAAACAAACACGATGTAACGTGTTAATTAGTGAGATGCAAGGTGGGTTTTGTTACCTTTAGGCAGTCATGCTAGCTGTTTCCCCCAGTTTCCAGGCTTTGTGCTAAGCTAAGCTAACAGCTGCTGGCGGTAGCTTTATATTTACCGCACAGACATGAGAGTGGCTTTTCATCAGCAAGAAAGCGAATAAGCGTGTTTACCAAAATGCCAAACTATTCTTTGAAGATTAAACAAACTTCTCGGTATCCACCACACTGGGCCTCATAACGTGGTGTTGACTGGACTCTTGCCACCCGTCTGTCTCCCAGAGCGTGTCTCTGTTTGTCTCTTCCAGCAGCTGTGTGGTGTTGTTGTTGAACAAATACACTGATGAAGAAAGACCAGTTGCATGACCCTTTGCATTCTTGGTCTTTGTTTGTGTTTTCACCTATAAACTAAACAGCACTCGGCACCCATTGAAAATGTGTACACATAAACACAGTTGGCAAAGGAGAGTTTTCTGTATCTGATTCAATAAAGAACAAGTATGAACAAGGCAACATCAGGAAGTGTAGCTGGTTTAGTGTCTTTTACACATGATTTTAATTTTGTGTGATTTTTGGGCCAAATTCGTGTTTCTGTTGTTGGTTCTGTGCAAATTGTGTCACCTGCCAAATTAACACAGTATTGTTTTAAATGCTTTTTTAGACAAATTGCTGTTGCTGACATGACCATAATCAACAAGACGGACCTGGTGAATGAGGAGGAACTCGCTCAAATCCGAGATGCAGTCAGGTCAGCTTCCCCTAATTTTTTTCTGCTTATCACCTCCCTTTTTCTAGTAGTATTCTGCTTTTTATCTGTGTTCTTTGGAACAAAAGTACATTTAGCCTTGTTTATTCGATCAAGAAGATCAAAATTGTAGTGGGATAGGGTAGTAGGAATGAGGCCCAATTTGTAAATTTTTCTCTCACATCAGGTCTGTAAATGGTCTTGTCAAGATTCTAGAAACCCAGAGGTCAAGGTAAGTAGTTTTTTCTGATCAGAAAAATACCTTATTTTTTGGCGGGGGGATATGTGGCTTTGTACCAGGTTCCCTGCTTTGTTTAGTGTATCAGATGAACTCCACGTGCTGCTCCTGCTCAGATCTTTACATCAAAGATGAAGCTGTTCAGTCGTGACATTGTTCAAGAGAAACCCCCAACACATACACAAACTCAAACTGCGGCACCCTGAGTAAACACCAAACCCCTTCAGTGGTGTCCAGTAACCCACAAGTCTTTGCTCTTTGACCCCGGGTCTTCAAGTCGACATGGTTACATATGTGTGAATGTGTGTGTGTGTGTGTGTGTGTGTGTGTGTGTGCGCAAATATGTGTGTATATACATGCAATCTCTGTTCGCACGGAGTTCATCTGTTCACCCGGGTGAACAGATGAAAGACACCATGCAGCGAGGGGTTAATCAGAAAAACATTCCCACAACTTTTTGCTTGAGTCAGTTCACTCGGTTACCCTTGATGTTAATTTTAGCCAACTTGTGGCAAAAGCTGAATACCCACTATCCTGTAGTTGGATTTTAAATTAAACTGGAAACAAGTAAAATAACCAGTGATCTTCTCCCACAGGGTGAATCTCTCTGAAGTGCTGGATCTGCATTCCTTTGACAGTAAGGATGGAGCAAAGTGAGTTGGTTTTGTCCCATTTAAGTTCCCTGTACACAAAAACTAAAAACCAAATACTTTATTTTTAAGTCTAATACCAATATTGATATTTGAGTGTTAAACAAAATTTCTGATATTTATCACGTGAACACTTTTGAGTATCCCTGAAATTAGCTTTTTTAAGAATTTAAATTTTAACTTAATTTTGAATTTGAAGGTTTATTTAAATGTGTTTCATAAAGAAATTCTCGTTTATCAAGTTTAGTAAAGGTAGTAAATGCAACATGGTCATTGGTATAATATTGAGCCCAAACTGGATGATTGAGGCAGATACCAATATCGATATTCGGGAGTTTAAAATGTTTTACAAGGATTTATCACCTGATTTTCTTTTATATTAGTTTTTAAATATTGAATAATACACTGTATTCAACATTTTTTATATGGACACATTACATTTGTGACAAGAAGAAATATGAGAAAAGATTTACTGAGCAGGACCTGAAAAATAAACTTGTCTCTGGGACAAACTCTGTAATGGCGATACTGGTTTTAAATTTCCTCAAATATCTTTTCATTTCTTCACTGCAGTTTCTTGTTACTTATCGGTTGACAGATTTTATATGCCGATACCAATGTGTCCGCTGATAATATTGGCCATGCCAATGTATACTAGTATCATTCATCGGTACAATTCATGGCCTTTGTTGCTAGTATGTCTGATCTGTGCACCCAATGGTCTTTGATACTGTTGCTCACCATGTTTCTCTCTAATTAACAGACTCTTTTATTGAGCGTCCCCCTGTTACACCACAGGGTGTTCATCATATTGTATCCCCTGTAGAATGTCATTCTCATGAATAGAGTCAGTGTTCATCCTTTCATGTGAATGAAACGGGCCGTGGTGTTAAAACTCTCTTACATGACCTCAGTTAGTGTCTCTGAGACCAGCTGCAGAGGATTAGAGCTGTGTGTGTCCACTGGCTCCTGAGGAGTCTCCCTTGTCCCAACAGATAGCTCCTCTCCCCCAGCCTTTGAGAGTCCAGGCCCCTCCTCCCCTCAATCCCACGATGGCTGTTTGAAGCGGCCCCCTGCCGCTCCGCCTGTGTGGTACTAACAGCACGCAGAGCTCAAGCCGCTGGACACAACATTTAGCCTCCTTGTGAGGTCAGGGAGAAGGGGGAGGATGAGGAGGTCTGAAGGGGAAAACAAGAGCTGTAGTTTGTTTGGGGGTGATGGTGGGTGTTTTTTAGGATTTAATTGCCATTTCTAAAGTTTTCACAAGTCTGTTCAGAGTTGTGTCATTAAGCACTGATACAGCCTGAAGGATATTATGCTGTGAGGCAGAACACAAAGGCGGAGACTGTATAAGCAATCAGAAAAGAGAAATGAGAAGAGAAAAAAAGTACTTTTGTTACTTCAGATGGTAATTTTATTTAACCTTTTCACGATAGACCAATACAAATGAGTTACAGATAAAATAACAACATAGAAAACACAAAATGTGCCACAAAATCTGAATTCAAGAGAAATGCAATTATAACATTTCCAATATGATTATGTAAAAGATTTTATCCGTGAAACAACCTAAAGGGGAGGTGAAAATTGTGGCTTCCACCTTGCCCTAAAAAGAAAGAAATATCTACTTGCAAAACCTCATCACTGGTTGGTCCCCCTTGTTTCGTGGGTTGATGTAGACGCTTGAAGTAAAATTATCCAGAAATTCAGAATAAAAAGGGCAAAGATTTTGAGGAACGTCTGAAAAAGTTGGCTTAAAGTTATGCGGCAGAAATGGTAGAACCACTGCCCAGAACAATAATAAGACCAATCCAAAACAATAACTTAATGAGGGCAATCAAGATTCTAAAATACCCCAAAATGTCAGCAGCAGAGGAGAGAGCATACAATTTCTGCAGCAATATTTAAATTCACAAAATGCTGTGTTTGTTATGGCAACCTTTGTACTCGTATGTGGTGTGAATGCAGCTTTAAAATTACATAAAAGTCCAAGATGAGAGCTGTTCAGTCCATCTTGATGTGCAAAATAGGAAGAAATATCCACGTAGCGCAGCTGACGGATGCATTTGTTGAATCATTTTTAAATAAAAATGTTTTTTGACTGGATTTAGTTAAGGTAGTGATTGCAACATATGGTTATCTTTTGAGCATTTTAAAGTGGAAATGAGTCTATTATGTTGGATGAAACTGGAAAAAATGTGTTAGGATGTTTAATCATGTCTCTCCTCTGAAAGTTTAGCAGAGAAGCTCCAACTTGTGAAATCCACAAGACCACATCTTGACAAGGTATGGTTTGCATGTGCTTTTGTAACTTTGTCTCGTTTATTGTTTTATTGTAAGCACCTTTATGCCTCGCTTATGGGTTTCCTTGTTTTGGTTGCTAATTTATTTCAACACATAATTTCTTGCTGGATAAAGGGGATGCATTCTCCCCAGGCTAACATTGTGCCTTGCATTCCCCCAGGCTGTGACACTGTTGTGAAAACTCCCTCCCTGCTTTGGTTTTTGTGTTGAGATCAACTTGAGGCTTTTGATGTTTTCTTGTTACACTACAAATAGACCCAGTCTCGGTCATACACCACAGCATAAACATTCAGTAGGCTGGGCACACTGTGCTGGCTAGACTGACTAGAGTCTTGACTACATGTTATGGCGATACAGTTGTTTGAACTCAATCCAGATGTCATAAAATGGAGTATACTGTACAGACCATGTTTCACCATCTAATTAGCAACTGAATGTCAGATATGAATGGGAATTCTCTAGTTTACCATTTTATAAGAAAATATAAGTGTATCCCCATATATATATAAACCTCTAATAAGTCAATTTCTTTCCAATGTAGATGTAAATAGTATAAAGATATTGATTCCAGGATTAGACTCATGCCATTCCCTTGATGTTTTCATCAGGCTTTCGACCAAATGACTCCTCGCGGTAATTAGGCCTCATCTTGTTTTCAGTTGTGCTTTATACCTATGAACTTTTATCACAGGAAGAGGAGAGATGAGGGTTGTTTGTGTGGGTAAATAACGCCATTGTTGTCTGTTTTCTCCAGGTTCCCTTTCCCGCATGAAGCTCAACCGTCCCTCATTCCCTCCCCCTTCCACCCCACCCCCCCTCTTCCCCATGTTTCTCTTTTCATGTAAATGAGAATGCTGTTTTTCTGTTGTTATACCAAATGACAAGGAAGTGTGTGACCTTAACACTTCAACACAAAACCCCCAAATATCTACAAAGTGCCCTTTTAATGCTGTAAGGAAGTATGGAGAGGAGGGTGTGTGTGAGTGTGAGAGAGAAGAAGTGGGGGGGCGTAGGCACATAAAGAAGGGTGCCATTACTGGGTTTCAGGTTCCAAGTGGAGTTGTGGTTTTTGACACGGTTTTTGACAAAGTCATCAGCTGGGGCGTAAAAACACTTCTTTTGTTTAATGTTCATAATGACTTTGCTGGTTTCAGTACACCTAAAATAAATAAATATATATATATATATATAATTTATTTTAAATAAATGTCAAACATCTTAAGAGCCTGAAAATATGAATCTCAAAACTAGCTAAGTACACTTAAATAAGTTCTGTACTTAAGTACAATTTGAGGTACTTACACTTCACTTGGGTTTTTCCATTTTATACTACTATATACAGTACTTCTACTCCACTACATTTCAGTGGGACATACTAGTTTTTAAAATAGGCATTGTTACTCAACAGTATGTAAAGCTGTTAAAATTAGCTCCACCGTCACAATTTTAAAATGCTTCTTACACATAGTATGTGTCATAAAAGGTCATTTATAATTCTGAACCACAATTTCAAGAAAACATTTGCAGAGCCACAAAATGTCTAATTTGTTGTATTTATTGATGACGCTTCCATATTATATTTAATGTCATCCTCAGAGTATTTTAACTGTGACGTTTGAAGTGGACGGAGATCTCCCCGAGGACACCTTGAATGTCTTCATCCAGGTACACTCACTCTGCATCATTCAGACCCTCCAGTTTGTAAAGTAAACACCCATTTCCCACTGTTTCAGGATCTCCTATGGGAAAAGATGTTCAAAAACAAAGAAGGGCAGCCCATGACAGTCATCCGGTTAAAGGTACAGTAAAGCACAATAGTCACCCCAGTGGCAGCAGTGATCAATAACTGCCACTTTATTATTTGTATTAATCAGTTCCAAACGCTTCATTCAGTGCCGGTTAATGTGTCACTCGTGACTTGTGTCCTGTGTGTTTTCAGGGCATAGTATCTCTTGCAGGTAAAGCCCACCAAGTGATGCTGCAGGGGGTCCACGAGCTGTATGACCTGAATGAGACTCCACAGCTTTGGGAGGAGAACCCACGGATCAACCGACTGGTCTTTATAGGTGAAGGCAGACAACTCTTTCACATATGTATCTTTACACAATTCGTACACACCAGTGCGAAAGCAGCCAAACCGTTGTATTGCATTAAAATTTTCAAAATGGCTCTTTTTGCCAATCTTTCATTAATATTTTTTAAGAAGTCTATATGCTAATGTTCATTTAATGGAGGTAGTGCGAGACCGTTATTGATAAATTCATAGTTTAGTAGTTTTCTGATTCTGGTTCTTGACTGTAAACCTGCATCATCATTTTAGGTAATACTTAATTTTATGTGTCCGCAATTTCTTAAAAATGTCCTAGGAATTTTCCTAGAAAGTACGTAATTTGTAATTTATTTATAAATTACTTAGAAAATAGAGACACATTTGAGTCTTTTACTCATTGCACAGCTTGTCAGCTTTACCTGCAAAAATGTGAAGTTTGTCAGAAACCAACAGCACAACTAACTTATCTCTAATCTTAACTTTGCAATAACAGTATCAACTAACTAATACCAGATTTCATGTTTCTTTCCAGGGAAATTCCTTAGAAATTGTTAGGAAAGTACAGACTCATACAATAAAGCGTTCTGCAGCTTTTCAGTGTGTTGAAATGTAGACGTTTTACATGTTGTCCTTTTCCATTGGACTGCCTTGGGATGGCTATAGCCACTGTCCACTATAATACATAACACATACCATGTATGTGTGTGTCTAACTGTGCCATATTAATGCTCACGTTTGTCTCTACTCTGTTCTGCAGGTAGGAACCTGGACAAGGACATTCTGCAGGAACAGTTCACCTCTGCAGTGGTGCAAGGAGCCGAGAGAAATTAGCTGCAAGCTCTTGTCTCCTCTTTGTATTGAAAGCTGTTGATTCTGGAGCAAAGGTTATGGTCTCAGCCATCCTTACATCTGGGACTATGTTTTATACGTTCACTCCTTTCTTACAAAACATGAGGTACGTCAGGGGATGGTTGTGGTTTCAGTAGTGATCAACACAGTAGTTTCAAATAGTGATAATCCCTCACTACCTGCGTTAAAAGCTACAGTATATCAGAGTGTTTATGTTGCTGTAGTGGCTGAGCTAAGTGCTGTTTTTCACTCTGGAATGATCTCCAACATGTGTGCACCCACGAAGGTTCAGAAATGTAATCAATACGTTGTTACTTTCATTAAGCTGACTTTGAAAAATCTGCAATTTCTTAAGGTTGGGAACCCAAGCAGTATTGGAAATTGAAAAGTGACGCACACTATCAAGTGTGGTACTTTGTAAATGTAGCATTGCTTATGTTTCTGGCTTTTAACATCCTGAATTTTTTTAAATAATTCAAAATAAAGTTGTTTTTTTTCTGAAAAGCTATGACTGCTCTGATATACCTTAACTAAATCATTTTTTTTGCCGTTAGCAAAAGTGGCAAGTTCCGGCTGACAGCTGCAGACTATTTTACATAACAACAGACACAAAGTGCCTTTGTATAAAAGTGGTAAATTCACTGATACTCAACAAAGTGTGAAAAATGCCTCGGAGAGCATTAACATCTTAGCTTTTATTGCTATGAAGCACATACAAAGAGTTGTTAACTTTTGCATCCAGTCAGCAGGCCACCATTGCTGTTCCACAAGAGTGATAGCTCAGATATTGTAGGTAAAGTAATGTTTTATGAAGTTTCCTGAAAATGGCATTATAATTGGCTCTAATTATTATGCTCAGAAACATTCTGTTAGTGCCATGCAGACGTATTATTTTAACCTACAGATCTGTGCGTCATTTATTCAGCTTTCCACTGCAATGAAACAGTTGTTGCTCGTCTGTCATCTATTTTGCCTGGTGTCAAAATACCGACTTGGAAATATGAAATAACACAGTACAGACATCACTGGCTCAGTTTTCACGTAGGGCTGCATTTGAGACCAAATGTTGAGTTTCTTTGCAGCTGTGTGGGGTGATATTACTCTGCACCTGCAGCTTCAATTACGTTTATGCTTGTAATACTTGACAAATTACAGCCATTCTATTTTCTGGTATGTGTTACTTGAGTCTTTATTGGTACAGTCATGTCTCTCTCACACACACACACACACAGAGAGAGAAAAGGCCCGGGCAGGTGACGAAATAGGTGGAGTTTTCCCAAGCTGGTCATTTGCAATGGAGATGGTTTAGCAGCACGGTTCTGTTTCGTGGAGGCTTCGCCCTCTAAGGCTAGTTTTGCCACATATCCGCTTGGTTGACCGGTTTGCTTTGAGGATGGCTCTACTTATTCATCCCGGTCGTAAAGCCGAGCTGAGCCCTGCGGCCCGGGGCGCACCGTGCAGCTGAGCCGTTTCCTACTCAATTCTGATGCTGATGGCCTCGTTAAGGCGACTATTGCCTCTTTTCTCTCCCGGCTGCGGGGAGCCCTACCACGGCCATTTTCATGGTCACACCACCCGCGGGCATCCAGGGGTGGCAAACTAAACGAACCCGCAGGGGGGTTTGAAGGGGAAAACACGTTGTTTCTTATCACGGGCTGGGTGTGGCGTTGAAATTCCCAAGAACATCCCGCCTCCCGACTGCGCTGCTGTAGGATTTGCAATGCCAGATGAGTCAAATTGAGTCGGGATTTAACTTTAACCTCGTGCACATTCGTTTTAGACACCGAACATCAGGCTCGCGCGCTGCAGGGTGCAGCAGCAGCCAGTGTGGATGCTGCAGGAGAAACCCAACGCTGCAGTGTAGAGGAAACACTCCTCAAGTCAAATGTCTTAATGCAAAGATAAGGAAGCTTTGGAGCAGTAAGCGTTCCGTTGTTTCTTAGTTATTTTTGGAGATTTTGTTTTATTTCATGTCACGTGGTGCTGGAACAGTTTGGAAATTGAAGTGAAGTGAAATGCATCAAAACGTTATACAAAATACAACAAATTGCCATCTATAAATTGGTCTTTCTTTGCATGGAGAGCCCCCCCCCCACCTGTGTGCTCGCCTCCTCTGGCTCCCTGGGTTGAGGGGCCACTCTGATAGGTCCAGAGGGTTAATGGGACTGTCCTGCTGGGCAGCAGCCTTGCAGCATATAAAGCCTCAGCTACCATCACGGCAGCAAACAGCAAGGCATTAGAAGAGCCAGACAGTAGATGCGCTTTTACGCACGAATAGGGGCCTTTTGGTTGTTACGCACGGTTGGACACCATTGATGTCTCTTTGGCACGGGTGGGGTTTGACGCGTGTTTGAACACTCCTCGTGTGGCCATGACTCTGTCCGGTGAGTTCGACGCTTCGCAACACGCTGCTTTGCCTCTGGGGGAGGACGAGCCCCCCCACGGGCGCTTGTATCGGAGTGAGGACGCCGGCTCCTCGGCAGAATCTGGTGCCGAGTTTGACTGTTCGGAGCCGGACTCCTCGGGGGAAAGCGAGAACAGTTTCTGCGCAGACGTCCCGCCGTCCAGGGCAGCCCAGGGCAGCTCGGTGAAGCCTCCCTACTCCTACATTGCCCTGATCACCATGGCCATCCTGCAGAGCCCGCTGAAGAAGCTGACGCTGAGTGGCATCTGCGATTTCATCAGCAACAAGTTTCCTTACTACAGGGACAAGTTCCCCGCTTGGCAGAACTCCATCAGGCACAACCTCTCCCTCAACGACTGCTTCATCAAGATCCCGAGGGAGCCTGGAAACCCGGGCAAAGGTAACTACTGGTCCCTGGATCCTGCCTCGGAGGACATGTTCGACAACGGCAGCTTCCTTCGGAGGAGGAAGCGCTTCAAGCGAAACCACCCGGAGCTTGGCAAAGACGGACTTATGTTGTATTCTAATCTGAACTGCTACCGGCCGTACGGGCACCCGTACTGCGTGCAGGGCCAGGTGAGCCCCCCGCCCGCTGCTCCCATCCGGTACCTGCCCCTGCAGGAGGGCATCCTGGTGCCCCCCTCTTCCTACCACCTTCTACCACAAACTCTGACCTGTCACGGGAAGTGCAGTGGGCCCAAAGACTTGAGAGGGCAGCTGTGCGCTGAGGCAAAGCCTGGCCCGCAGGCGAAGTGCTCCTTCAGCATTGACAGCATCATGAGTAAACCCTCTCCCATCAGTCCACAGAACCCAAACCTGCAGCATCTTGGCTACGGCCACCCCATGTCGAGCCTTGCCGCCTGTTTGGTTCCAACGCTCCTGCAGGCTCCCAGGACTCCGTTCTGCCCTGCTGCCATGCTGAGCACTGCTCCTTTATTAAACGAGCACCTCAGACTCTCTTACCCTCACTGCTGAAGCCTTGGCTTATAAAGAACCTTACAGTCTGTATATTTGATGCAATGTGAAGACACGATGGTGGAGCTCATTTCTCAAAGAAATGTTTTAATTGCATGATATTTATGTGCGTTGACATTCAAAGTTTTATGTCCTAAAAGAAATCAATGTAAATAAGATGCGTGGTAATATATTTGTGACACTTGCTTCAGTGGAAACCATAGTTGATGGATGTGTTTTTGTTATTAACGTATCGAAATAAATGTGTGAAAATGATCTGTGATGTTTATTGTTTAAAGCTCTTCATTTGGTTACTTCAATCAGTCATTTGCAGTTTGTACATAATTACTGGGGTCAGGACGCTATGGAATAATAAATATAACTGTCTATAGAATTAGAAAAAATAACACCTGATATTAATGCTTGTCTTACAATGTTATTAAGTCAAAAAAGATTTGTTATAATTCATTCGAATATGTCATTTTTTTTTCAAAATGAGTCTGCATCCGGCTGTTAAACGTTTCAAAAGAAGGTTTAGTTATATCCGAAATCAGGCAGTTGCACGTGATCTCACTTTGTTCATTTTGAAGTCCCCGTTGATAAAATAATTAAACTAGTCTAAAAAAAAAACGAGACTGTGCTTTTTAAAATAAACTCATGCATTTGTTCTGCTTTACCAGACTGATCTTCTTGCTGTATCAGAGGAGCAGAGACATGTCTGCCCGCATGTCGCAAGCATTTATCAAAAGAAATAGTTTGAAATGACGCAAAGTTAATTTACAACATTTAAAAATAAAAAAAAACCACATTTAAATATCAGGTATTATTTAGGTTCCATTAGTTGTGGAACGCAACTAACATCCGTCGCGCTTCTGAGGAAAGTGCAGTTCTCTCTCTCCGCCTCAAGGTGGCACTGTTGGCCAAATGTTGGGAGAAAGGACAACGCAGGCTGATGCAGACTTCTTGTGGCCTACTCGTGTCAAAGACATTTGCAATGTCACAGATTTGATTCCTCCCCTGCATTTAAAAGCAACACGCCCAAGAAGATGCAAAGAAAGCGAAGTAAATATGGCTCGAATGGAAAAAGAAAGACTTTTGGTATCAGGGAGTGATACGTCATTCCCCACTTTTAAACTCCTAGAAGTAACTACAGCCACGGATTGTGCCTTCATACCGCGCAGTGTCCGGTTGCAGACCGGGCCGGACACAATTCCCCTCTGCCATCAGTCAAAGGTCTATTTCTGGCCTGAGGCTCAGCTGATTGTGGGCCTTGAAGATCCTGACCCTCCCTGATTTTTTTTCTTTTCCTTGTAGTCAGTTGTTCAGGCTTATTAGGAAAAGAGGGAGTTGTCTAACAGCAGAGGGGAGCTGTGCTGAATGTGAACTCCAGTACTCAGGGATTCAGCTCTCCAGGCTAGAACATAAGTAGCCGAGGTGAGAACCTTTGGTGGGGTTTTTCTTTTGGCTGGGTGTGTCCTTCCATCCCTGTGTGTGTGGGCTGTTGTTACTGCTCTCCTCCTCGTCAGGGAAGGACAACTGCAGCTTCACCGCAGGTCGCCGGGTTTGTTCATTCGCCACAAACACCACAACTGTTCGGATCCCAGCAGAAGCAAACGTGAAAAACTGTTCACTTCAGGCTGTTGGATCGGCGACCCCCCCGCTCGGGCCCCGACGAGGAGGATGGAGACGAGCCCCATCCCGGTGGTGACGGTCCAAACCGCCCCCTTCGACGACCAGCGGCCCGGTACCAACGGGCTGCGGAGGAAGACCGCGGTGTTCGAGGGGAAGAAGAACTACCTGCAGAACTACATCCAGAGCGTGTTGTCCTCAATCGACCTGCGGGACCGACAGGGCTGCACCATGGTGGTGGGCAGCGACGGCCGCTACTTCAGCCGAGCTGCCACCGAGGTCATAGTGCAAATGGCAGCTGCCAATGGGGTAAGAAGGGAGGGGGCGACCACCAGAGCTGACATGCAGAGAACGTCGTGCCTTTGTCCCGCATGCCTTTTACTCCCACAACGTGCTGTACACCGGTGGTTCCCAACCTGGGGGGTAGGGACCCCAGCAAGGGGTCGCAGGATGAAGCTCAAAGATCACAAGATGATTTACCAGTGGAGGAAAAAAGAAAAATCCAACATTCTGCAACACAAGTGCACCGAGGCCTATTGATTGTCTGGTAAAACACTATGGGTTTGCATCTTCAGGCCTTTAAAACTATACTACAGATCTCCCTCATGAGGGCTCACAAGAAGGCCAAAAAAAGAAAGGTTCGAGAGGCGTTGCTATAGCCAAAGCAAGAACAGTCAGGTGACCTAACCTATCATTTATTAGGCAAACACATTGACTATTGGCAGAGATTGTTCCACCACTTCTTAAAAAAGTTTTTTCTTGGGGGGTGGGGGGGGTTCTTGCAAAATATTAAATGTGTTTTCATTGAATTAGACATTCACATATTGCATTACACATTCGTGCAATTACTCCTCACACCGAAAGTAATAATCTGCGGTATTAAGGCGTGCAAGCTTGTCACCCATTCAAAATGTGTGTGAACTCTCAAGTGTCAGCAGCAGATAAAGGAGAGCAGGAAGACTGAGAGGAGGAAAATCCCCACAGCTCACTTAAAAATGCTTTCTCCGAAATCTCCGTGATTGGTTTGGACAGGTTCCAAAGGAAAATCTGAACGCAATATAATTTGTTTTTGAGTTCAGTCCCTTTTTCTGCTGGCCGAGCCAAATGTCTCTTGGTGTCGGCCTTATCAGCACTTCCATCCATCCTGCTCTATTTTCCTGCCTACGTACGTCCCCCTCCCCTCTCCTGCTGCTTCACCACTCCCAGGCCAACCTTTATGCTTTAGGGATCCCCTGTCATACGGCACTGAACCAGAAGTCAGGATGGTGGCAGCACCCAATGCATGGGCTATCCTTCTTACACTAGTTACTGAATAAGATCTAAACATAGTAGGGAATAACAGATTGCTTTATACATGTTCTTAGGCTATTACACACAGTACTATGCATGTGTACATGTACGTTTCTTAGGGTCTTCCCTCGCTTTCCTTGTCTGTCCTTTATACACATATGCAACATGTCAGATGTTAGGAGGATACACTGACGTCAGCAGAATAAATTCCTCTCCAGTGAGGACACTTTTATTTAGAAGGGCTGATATGCAGGGGAATTATTGGATGCTGGTGGTATTACCACTTTAAAAGTAGCATACAAATTATAAATAGAGAGTGCAGCTCTGTTATTTCGGCACCCCCTTGGGGCAGATCGTTTCGCTTTTTAAAGTGGCCTGTCAATTAGTTACCTGTAGAATGATGAGATGCTTGGGGCCTGTGTTGCTTTCGGTTCCAGTTAGACCGATGGGCTTTTTCATTTGGTTTTATTTAGATATTGTGTCACAGCCAGCAGGAATCACTACCTTTTCTGCTTTATTTCCCAGTAGATTTCAAAAAAGCCTGATTTCATACTTACAAAGCATTTGGGAAACAGCCAAGCCAGCCACAGAAGAGAGTAGACCCCTACGCTTTCATCTTATAAGACAATGCTAGCTACTACCAGAAAGCATTATTCCAGTAGGGGACATCCTGGATTGACGTGCAACTTACATTGCTCCTCATTCATATCTGTGCTGTGCAGATTGGTCGTCTGGTAATCGGCCACAATGGCCTCCTGTCCACCCCTGCTGTTTCCTGCATCATCAGGAAGATCAAGGCCATTGGCGGGATCATCCTCACAGCTAGTCACAACCCCGGAGGCCCTGGCGGAGACTTTGGAATCAAGTTCAATGTGGCAAATGGAGGTGAGAACGAGTGCTTGTTTTCTGATTCTTCCACTTTGCTTCTTCCTATTGAGAATGTTTTGAGTCAAAGGTAGGGGTTTGAAACCATCTGTAAAGTCAGGGATGTTTTTTACCGGCCAAAATGAATGCCAGTGGTTGATACGTTTACACATATTGATGTATGTCGTTCTTTGTGTGGTAGGCCCGTCTCCGGACACAGTGATGGAGAGGATCTGCCAGGTCAGCCGGACGCTCGAGGAGTATGCCATCTGCCCCGATCTCCGCATTGACCTGTCCAGGCTGGGGAGACAAGAATTTGATCTAGAGAACAAATTCAAACCTTTCAGAGGTACAGTACTCACTCACTCACTTGTCAGTCACTAATGAGTGCATAAAAAAAGGCCAACTAATATTTTAAATGTTAAGGCTTTTCTGTACAAATGGTATAAGGGGCCTTATCATAAAACGTTAGAGCATCCCTAGATTTAAATGTCCATCAATGCCTTTAGCTGCACATTTGGGCTAGCCCTATAAACTGATTCATTATTTAGGTACACAGTTGCATTCACTGGAAGCACACTGGCATTTGCACAACCCTTTGTCTCTTCTCTGTGTTTATAGTGGAGATCGTAGACTCCGTTGACGTGTATCTACAACTGCTGCGAAACATCTTTGACTTCAGTGCCATTAAAAGTCTTCTCACAGGACCAGACCAGCTTAAGATTCACATAGATGCTATGAACGGAGGTGAGAGAATTCATCGTTGCTAAGAATTAGAGAATTAGCTGTTGCTACTGGTCTTGGAGATTAAACTGTTTCTGTTTTTCCTCTCCTCTCCTCATGTTGTGTTACAGTGATGGGCCCCTATGTTCGCCGGATCCTGTGTGATGAGTTGGGAGCTCCCGCTAACTCTGCTGTCAACTGTGTCCCTCTGGAGGACTTTGGTGGTCGACCTCCAGAGCCCAACCTGACTTACGCCACCTGCCTGGTAGATGCCATGAAAGGAGGTGACTTTGGCTTTGGAGCTGCATTTGACGCGGATGGGGTAAGACATCTGATGTCTAAGTGATGCTAAAAGGCCCCCTCCGCTTTGATGTTTAACTTTCACTGCGCAGAACGATGTAAGTGTAGAGTTTGAAACTAGAAGACTGTTTTCACATTAATCTGCTGAAAAGAGAACGCTTCTATGTGTTTGTCTTAAGTCTGAGTTTAGCACGTGGATGCACAAGAGGATGCACAACTTATGCAAGTGTGACTCGAACACACCGAACAGTGAAATACGACACATCGTGTATTCAGTGGTTAAACCTTTTCCATTTTCATTTTGCTATCATAGAAGACGAGTCTTCAAAGAGATACAAATCTGAGAAATTTTAAACTGAATGAAAGTCAAAATCTTAATCAAATGCTTTTCTACCGCGACGCAGCTGCAGAAATGTAACGTACACAGAAGCGTAGGTGCTGATGGAAAAACTGGTGCTTGATAAATGGCTTTCTTTTGTGATGATGTTGGAAGCTATTTTCTTTCTCCCACGGTCTGAAATTTCACAAACCTCTCAAAGCTTTAGCAATGCATTTACAGCCCCGTCACTTGTTATGTGCCATAAAGCAATGGCCCTTAACTTGTTTACAAAGATTAGGATGGCAATTCGTTATTTGTGTTAAATAGATTCATTTTGCTATATGACATACCGTGGGACCTCCTAGGTCACTCAGCAATACAGTCATTAATTCATTCAAAACCTGTTAAATTTAATTTAGACTCCACCCATAGATACCAGAGACAGCCTTATTTATTTTTGATCTGTTATTGTTTGCTCGTTGATAACAGGAAGAAAGGCAGTGGGGGATGAATAATACCCTGTCCATGATGATCCAACAAGCAGCTCACTTTTTCCACAATGTCATCCAATTGTCTTTTCTACTAGACACACACACACACACACACACACACACACACACACACACACACACACACACACTCTTTGCAAAGTAAATTAGCTTAGCATCAGGAGAATTATGTGTTTTCTGCTCTCTTTCTCCCACCAGCATCGGTATCTTCACAGTCATTAGCACCTGTGCTTGTAATCTTACTGGGTGAATGTGTCTTTTTGGGGGTCGCCGTTGCATAATACCGTTCCAAAGTTCCAAACCGCAAAAAAAGTACTTAGCCTTTCACCTATTTGTGACTTGTATTGGTTTTTACAGCAGAACTGCAAATCCAACTTTACTGAATTTGATGGCAACCCAAAGGCTATTCTGTGCGACTGTTTACAGATTTACAGTCATTGTATTAATATGTTATGTGTAACATAATTTTTTGCAATGTGTCATTATGGAGTTGGACTATGTGTTTCTTATAGTCACCAATTCCATGAAAAGACCAAAGCCAACAACGTGTTTCTCAAAACCTGCCAACTTCCCTACCCTGTGTATGGCAATGGTTTCCAAACGTTTTGGTTTGTGATCCTATTTTCAGTTGCGGATTAATACACATTTGGAGATTATTTACGGCAGCATCAATTCATTGTTGGTTTTGGTCTTTTTGTGGGATTAGATGTCAATAAGCAAAATATAGAAGCCTTATATACATATCAGCCATACCCACAATCCTAAATCATTGAATTTGCAGTCATCTCTTCACATGTTACACTAAAAATTATCCACAATATACTACTATTTTGTGCTGTTGTCAGGACCGATACATGATCCTCGGAGAAAACGGCTTCTTTGTGAACCCGTCAGACTCAGTGGCCATAATGGCTGCCAACCTCTCCACCATCCCCTACTTCAGACAGGTGGGAGTCAAGGGCTTTGCCCGGAGTATGGCCACCAGCACCGCCCTCGACAGGTACAACACACACTTACACACCTTTACACGCACACACACTCAGTAGATATGAGGGGTTTTGCCTTCTCTTGTCACACCCACCTCAGCCTCTCTCCACACACTCCTGCAGCAGCCCAATCTCTGGAGAGGGATGACACTCTCAGATGAAGACTCACTCACTGTGAATAACACTGTGAGATCACATACACACAATCCCCTCACACACACATTTACTCACCGCCTATAAATATTGTCTGTTATGTAAGACTAGTGCCGAGCAGAGGGTGTTGAGTGACTAAAGTCATCCCCATTAACATTGTTCTAGTAGGAGGGATCCCAGTACTGGACCCCACTGAGGCCTCAACAGAACGCTGCTCAATGGAAATGTGTCATTTAATACAAGGAGGGAAGCAGAAAACACCAACTATATTTAGTTCAGACTATATTTCAGCAGAGTATTGTCTTAAACAAGGGAAGTTATATTCACTGTTCATGCAATTTTGTACCTCTTAAGAAGTTTATTCATCTGCAAATATTTAGCATTATCAAAGTACATTTTGGGGAAATATTTTGATGGTTTTCTTTTAGGCAGAAGGTTCAAGCTATTCATGACATTTTCATAATAATATTGACTGTCCTGGACTTCCATAACAGAATATGGTTACGTAACTAAAATTGCATGATTAAAGCTACTATGTGTAGACATTTTTAGAACAGTAACAACTGTAGAAGTCTACAGTGTAAGTGTTGTCAAAAGGGGAGTCAAAGTAAAATGAAAATTCTAATTCCTCACCGTGGCTGCAATGTCATGGAAAAACGAGGATCATGGTTAAATAACAAAAATGTCAATGTTGACTGCTAGTGATGGATCCCAAACCTGGGACACCAGAATATGACTCTCCTCCACATAACTTCCACAATCTTGATTTTTTTATGCAGCACATAAAGATCACACTATTTCCTGTACTGATATTGACCACTGCCCGGAAAATACACCATAACCAGAAAAGTTGCATATGAACAGGATTCATAAGTTGACATATACAGAGTACCTGTATGACAGTTTGTCTTGCCTGTGAGTGAGTGTGTGCATTAGCCTGTGTTAGCACTGGCAGACATTAAGGAAGTGACCTCACTGCCAATCCTGAGCTCTCTGGGTTTCACAGTTACAGTAAGGGAAAAGCAATACTTATGTGAAGTGGGATGTTACATCACAGAATTATTGGTCATCTTTGTTAGCATAGAGACTCGTACACGTTCAGGCACTCACACACACTGATACACACACACAGACACACACACAGTATCACGTATTGCTCGGACACTTGCACTGCTGTGTGGTGTTGCACTGCTTCTTGCCTAAGGCTGTGTCTTATGATGCTGAACCATAATGATCACACTGAAAGAGCTGCTTGAAAGTTTTGCTCACGCAGCCTCGCCTCATCACACACACACACACACACACACACACACACACACTGGCTGAGACCTGAGATACAAATGTCACATGTCCCACTACAACCCTGAGCCATGGACCTCTCATACAGCACACATATGCTCACACACACTTACAGCACTGTAGATAAAATGGCCTTTTCATTACTTACTGCTTAAAATATCGCCAACTCTCTTTGTCTATTTTCTCAGCATTTGCCTTTATTTGTTTTGATGGTAGCATCGATTGATTTTCCTGGAAACTCTAACTTGCTTGTGTAATCTGCTGAGAAGTAGAATGACCATTCAGTGTGATGTCTATTACAGATTATATCATGGGCTTTCTGAAGAGCTCAGAAATACATTGTGTTATATACTGTAAGATTTACATTTTTTTCCCCTGGTTAACCCAATTTCACCAGCATACTCTAGGGTGTGTGGCCTTATACCAAGCACACCTGCCTCTGCTATGAGAACTTCACTGCTAATTGTTGTAGGACAGGGTCACTTTTTTCAACTCTCAAGTTCTTACCATAACACTGCTGTCTCTGGACGTGTAATGCACCTATCTGCATGTCTTTGACAAACTCCAGGAAGTGTTGGAAGTGCTTAGTAGAGTGGTGTTGGACCCTGGAGCTTGCCCAAGTGTAGGCCTTTTTAGGAGAGCGAGCGGCCTGTGTGTTTAGACTGAGCTACCCTCCCTGCTGTGTGTTTATGCATAGTCAAGCAAGCTGTGTTATAAAAGCCTTGATAAATGTGACGATGTATATTCCACATGTAGTTGTGTGTGTCCAAGGGGAATACAGGAAAAGAAGAGAGAGAGTATTTGTGTTTAGATGAGCAGAGGATGTTTTGTTGTGCAGGAAACGGATTTGGATTCAGATGGACAGGAGGCCACAGGTGTTAAATCTTTCATTCTTGGGTACACTGAGGGTGTCTGTCATACTGCATGGGTGCTCTCTGTGCACATACTGTAAGCAAGGGCTGATGCAGGGAGGGAGGGAGGGAGGGGTCGGAGGAAGAGAAAGAGGGAGGGACATTTTGGAAACCGTTCCAGGGCTGGGAGGTTGTAGGGAGAAGAGAGGGCTGAGCTGCTGATCTTATAGTTGTTGATTAGCACCGCAAAGAAGAGGGGTCAAATGATTAATCTTATGCTGTAGCTGAACTGTTTTTATTGCTGTTGTACAAGTTACCAGGATGACCAAGGCAATCAGAAGACTGTATTGTCTTTCACAGCTGCCAATGTTGTAATCTTGTAAGACATGGTGTGCTGCTACCACAGGGTGTGTGTGTGTGTGTGTGTTATGGATTCATTTCTATCCTACGTACCCCTATGTGCCATCCCACTTGCCCCACCCTACGTGCCCCATCCTACGTTCTGGTATTTGTATCATCTTTTTCATGATGATTTGGTAATGCAAACCTGGAAACAATAAGCACAATAGATGGGCACATTGTGCTATTATTATAGAGCACACACTCTTCACACATGCTTAATCGCAAGACGTTGTGTTAAGATGTTAGAACTGAGAAGTGTATCCGGTGCAGTCCGCCTCTAGTAGCTGGTAGCTTACCAGTTATGTTGACAATAAATACACTAAAGAGCTGCATCAAATCAATTAATAATGCTATTTGTGTATTTCTACCCCTGGTTGGGATTCACTGTTATAGAGTACACATACAAAGTACATAGATTTTAGGCATTCGCCCAGTTTGAACTCAACACTGTGCCCAAATCCAACAAGATCATACCAGACCACTTTTGGTAGGGCTGGACTTCTGTTCCCATGTAAAGTTGCCAAGGCTTACTTCATTTGTAGCACTGAAAACTGAGAAATGCCCTAAAAAACCTACTAAGACAAATGGGCTGAAATGCTGTAATATATAGTAGTATTTTGATAGGAAGCAAGAAACAGAAGGTAGCCAAGTTAAATGCTGACCCAACAAGCACACTTTTGCCCCTCATTTAATTTTATTAAATGGTAAATATATTTTTGACACAGCTTTGGAAAAGCCTAGAACAGTTCTGAACTAATGTCAGAAAGGTATTTTGATACTGATCCCTCGAAGCAATGTATGTAACAGCTATGACCATTCACAGAAGTCATCTTAACTTTAGTTTAGGTTATTTATTTTCAAGTATTTTTAAAGCTGGCTTGCCATGGCAACATCTTCAATGTATTACATTTCTGTGTTGTCCAGTGAGGGTTCCCGGTTCGGGTCAAGAAGAACTCACTTTTCAAGCCCAAGTAAATCTCCATCATGCTGTGCTTTTTGTATGAATGCCAGTCTTAAGCTTTTAAGTCCAGGCTGAGCTCTCTTCAGAGGGGGAGGTGAGGAGAGAGGGCGCTGGATGCTATGTTTGGTAAAATATCAAGCCAAGGCCAAAAGCTGGCAATATTTCACTCCACTCATGTAGAGAGACCTCCTCCTTCACGTTACTCCTTAGTATTTACTGATACATGAGAGAGATATATACAAAGATAGAGTCAGCGAGAAAACAAAGGAGATGTTGGTTGATTAGTGTATGCATGTGTGTATTCATTGTCTGTGAAGTCATACTGTTAAGTGTTTGCAATTGTGAGCTTTGAGCCCAGAGAGTGATGATGATGGAAGGTAGGTACATAGCTGGTTATGAAATGTCGTCCTGCCCTTCACCATATGGGGGCAAAGCATCCAAATCATTCTCATGACAGACCTTTTCCACCTCTGTTCAATTTCATCTTGCAGAAAGTGCTTTATTTTTTCACAGTACCCTGATCCCCTGCTTCAGTGCCATCCCATCCTAAAGAGAAATGCACCACACATAGTACAAGATATATGTAAGATAAAAGAAGCCGCATTTTTTTAAATATAGTGTGATTGACAGTCTAAAATCTGTAAAAATGAATAAAAATAATATATTAGGAAGTTTCACAATTTAACCTTATCATGAAAACAAGCTACAACATCATAAATCATAAATTAAATTAAATTTCTTATTTAAATCATTGCATTGGAAATTAATGGATTTGTATATCATTTTAAGACAGTATATTGAAATGGGATTTTTTACTTGCATATTTAATGACAATGGCACTGATGTTTTTCTACTGCACGCACAAACTGATATGGCAATTCTTTTCTAAATCTATCAATGGAATGAGTAGCTATTATTATAAGAAATGATTATTCTGTTGGCATACTCTAGCTTCCATACACAAATTGTATCAGATCAAAAATGTCTTCTGTCAATACAGAAATTAAAATTTGGGACTTCAACCTGCATTGTATATGATAATTGCACTTGACCACACATTCAGCCTCTACGCAAATTCTGTTACTGGTGTGAGAAAATGGACATCGATAGAGCCTCACAGTTGAGAGGTCACACCTACACATGGGGGGATTGCTGCCCTAAATAGAAACCTTCCAAATTTATTCCTTGTGTCTCCAGTGATTCTCATCTGCAAGCATTTTTCAATTTTGGCAAAGCCTGTGGAGAGAGAGGCAGCATCCACCAAGCCTGGTTGGCCTGAGACAGTGTACTGCATCTGTTTAAATATTGCTTGAATTAAGAAGCTCGTACTAATGGATCCAAAACCAGAACATGTGATTTTAGTTTGTGGCATGTCCTCTAATAAGTGTAGAAAAGGCCATGCTGATCTTGTTTGTTGATAGTGCTGGTTTTTCAGAGTCTGTATCTGTGCATGAGGGCTGCGTATGGGCGTGTGTGTTTTTCCCACCTGAGTGTTTATGCTGTTGTTCAGTTAAAACTCAGCTGGTGCAATCATCAAACTTGAGAAAACATGATTCTCACAATCCTCACACTGTTTTGTCCAACATATTTGCAACATTGTTTGAAAACTGAGTGCTGGTAGGGTCAGTTTCAGTGCTTATGTTGGCAGTGGACATGCTGTTTAAAATGTCAAAAGCTCGTCAGGAGGCCAGGGTTTCTGTTTTCTGTTAGGAATGCCAGGCTTTCCGTTCCAGCTCTTGCTTCCCCAGAGGGGAATAAAGCTGGTTACTCTTATTTGGTAATTTATCCCATCCTCATGTAAACAAATGTGCGGGGCACTGTAGGGTTTATTTATGTGTATGATGATTGTGTGGACGACCACTTAAAAACCCTGAAACCCTCCCACATCCACATATATTTCACTGTGGATTCCCACAGTACAAGCATTTGAGATCGACACGTTCTGCATGTTTGTTTCCTTGGAAGCAACAACTGTTCTGTTTTGCGTTGAATGTTTTCTTCTTAGCTGAGTCCTGGGAATTGTGTTTACATTTTGCGGCTGTTACTAAGGAGGTGTGGATGATGTGGCTGAGGAGTGATCTGTTGGGAGTGGGGAGGACACTGGGTAGTCATCTTTGTTGCAAACTAAATATCTCTGCAAACATGCTTGGGATGGTAACTTTCACAATATACTGTAATTAAAGAGATTATATAGATTGGATGTAATGATAAATTTACCAAAAACCAGTTAATATGGCGAACTTGTAAGAACATCCAGCAGATACGGAGCCATTAGCAGAGTTATTTTGGCAACATACTGAATGTAAGGCCCATATTCACTCTCCTTTTAAGCTTTGCTTTGGTCTCCACCAGCTCCTAAGGGAAGTATCTAGCGCTTTATATCGGCTAAATACTCCACCATGTTCACCAGCTAGTTGCTAACTTTGCTATGAGAGCTTCGCTTCGCTTAACTATGCAGATTCAGGCTGTAAAACCAAAATAATGAGTTGAAAGTTGCTGAAATGCTCTGTAGAGCTCGGGGTAACTACAGAGCTGATAGCACCTTCAAATGTACTGGTTCTAAAAAGCTTGTCAGCTTTAATATATCCACCGTTTATACCTTGTGCATGCAATTGTATATGTTAATTCTTCCACAGGTCATTAATACTTTGGCCAATGACTGACTTATATGTTACTGAATGACCCATTTAGTTTAGAATATGGGCAGAAACCCCATGAGCAGCTTTTTAGTTCATGGAGGTTACCTAGAAGAGGGTTGTGGGACCGTGACTCTATGTAAAGTTCTCAGTGCCAACATTTTTTTTGTTTTTTTTTCTTCTGACTATGTTTGTTACCGTATTTAATATTAAGTTATTTTTTTTTTCATTTTTCGTCCAAATGTGTCAACCTTTTTCTAAAAATGTACTGCTTTATAATCTTGTTACTGCAATTCCATCGCGTTCCACCAGTTACTTTAATGTAAATATGCACTGAAAGGTTTTATTGGACTTTCTCTTTGCTGTTTTCCTTTAGACCCCCTTTGCTCCCACATGTTGCACTGTCTGCACCTTTATCCCTCCCAGGGACCCCAACACATACTGTATATTCACGTAGGCCTACATACACACACATACATACTCGCCCCTCCTCCTCTCCCCATGCGAGTACATGACTCGTCTTTGTTCTTACTGCCTTTGCCTTATTAAGTTATTGGCTGAGCTGCTGGCAGATCACACTTGTCATACAGCATTTGGTTTGTTTTATTTCAAAGGTCAGAGGATTGGTTGTAAGCTTCTCTCTGTGTCAGAACTGGGAAAGGCTGGCGTTAGATATTAGAGAGAGAGAAATGCATTGTGTGTTTGTGAGCATGAAGTACTAGCTTTCCCTTTGTTTCTCTCTTTTCTCTCTATGTGTTTGCAGGGTAGCCAAATCTATGAAGCTGGCGCTGTATGAGACTCCCACAGGCTGGAGGTACTTTGGGAACTTGATGGATTCTGGGCGTTGTTCTCTCTGTGGGGAGGAGAGCTTTGGGACAGGTACAATCCATTATGCTACAGCACACCCACTCACAATAAAGAGTCCGCTCAGAAAGACATATTTGTGAATGCTGAATGTCAGCAATACAGAAATCCAATGAATACAGACACAAGGCAGGAGCAGCCTCTTAGCGTGTGAAGAGAAGGTTACTGATTCGAATCCCTGGGCCAACTTGGAAAATGGGAGTGGGTGTGTGACTGAGAAATCCCCTTCCCTCAGCAGCAACTGTTGTTGGGGTGCCTGCAAACAAGGCCACCGCTAGAAGACTCGACATGCCAGCTGCTGCTAACTGTGAAAATGCACCAGGGAATCGTGTCCAATCAACCTTCCCTTGAAATTAAAGGGAAATTGCAGTATATTACAACTTGGGTCTTATTTTTGTAGTTTTGGCCACCATTAATATTGGCTATGATAACACTACTCAGCAAAGTGATTTCAGAGATCTGGGAACACGGTGATATCACTACAATGAAAGCAATGGGGCAAGAAACATAAGTGGTCAGACGATCAGACAGGCCTTAACCAGGCATCCTGGTTAGCTAATCAGCCAAAATACTGCAAAAGCAGCGGTTTGAATAAAGACAGGAGTTTACAACTCTGGAAAGTTATTAAGGTGGAAATCATTATATCCTTCAGGAATGTGGGCTTGCACAGCACAGCGCATTCCCTGATGACGTCGTACTGCGTTGTGTCAGTATGTCTGTTGTGGCAGACTCATTGAAATGAATAAGGGGTTGTGTATTTTTTAGGCAGTGCTAATTTCTGTCTGAAAACTATACACATGTCAGTAATAATCCCTCATTGCACAGGAAAACCAAGTCAAGTCAAGTCAATTTTATTAAAATAGCCTAAAATCACAAATCCACCTCAAAAGCTTTACAATCTGCATATGTCACCCTCTATCCTTAGGCCCTCAGGATCAGTAAGTAGAACTGTTTCTGTAATAATTCTGATAATTTCACAAATTTTTTAAATTTATCCTCAAAATAAGTTTGACTAACCTGGGGGTTTGTTTAAAACCTGCACCATTGTCTGACCGTTTCCACTTTCTCAGATCTCAGCAATTAACATGCAGTGTACAATGGCATTGCTACTGATAGCAATGATGACTGAAACTACAAAAGAAAAACATCCAAATGTTTATGAAATCAGAATTTCCCTTTAAAGGTGAAAAATGTTCTCACAATTTCCCAATTCCCTTCTCTTCCACACACTGTTCCAGGTCTCGAGTTATAAGCAGTGCATCCTGACTGCCTGTAGCTCCAGTCAGGGAGGTGTAATAGATGTGAGGGCTGTGACCCTGACTGCATGTGTAAATAATCTCCATTCTTCTGCTATAAAAGGAGAGAGACGCTCCCTGAATCACTGCAATGCAGATCACCCTCCGGTGGCAATGTTTTCTATGAATGCAAAGCAGACACACACACACACACACACAATCAGAAAATACAAGTAATGTCCATACACAAATAATACACACACCTATTTTAATTTCAGTTTTATACGTCTCTTTTAAAGTTTTCTTTGGTTTTCCTCCTCTTGTTGACTCATTTGTTTAAACTGGAGATGACATCTCACTTTTAAAAGCAAGGGAATAAGGAACAACACGCTCCAAGTGAGAATACAACTGTTAGTGGGTGTGAACAGGAGAGAAGAGAAGAGAAGCTTGTAGGAAAGAGAGGAGAGGGAGTTGGGAGAGTATAAATATGAGAGATATATTGACGAGGAGAGAAATGGAAGAAGCAGGGACGCAGAGAGCACAGAGGACTATGGGAGCTTACTCGTCGTCTAGCCATGTAAGGCCAAAAGCTCAGAGAGAGCCCTGAATAGTAAATCATCAGAGCTGTACACCACTCCTGCTCTTTACCGACTCTCATACACACTGTCAGACACACAGCATGAGCTATAACAAGTGTAAATTTAGCCAGATCTGTCAAACGTTGTTGTGCACGATTTGTAGGCTTTGTTATTGTTGGGATGTCTATAGCATTTACTTCAGGACTTCTTGTTGCATCATTACACTATTAAATAAGTCCTGTTGGGACTTTAACAGTGATAACAGGTTAGAGTGGTAACGTTGAACTGAAAAGAAAAGCTGTAATTATGACATATTTTGCAGCGTTGATTAAAAAAAAAAAGTCTGGTTGGGCTTTGGTGGTGTGATAATTAGATTTGTACATTTTACAAGGTGACTCTTCTGTCTCTTTCTGTGTTAGAGAGCGAGACGAAGGAAGACAGACTTTGAGACGGGGATTAAGTAATGACAACTGTCAGTTTCCTAACAGCTGTATGCTGCTAGAGCCGGGCACGGCGCTAGGAAGCAGACTTCTTGTGTCCGATGTTTGGTGGAGAAAACAAAAGCAAAGAATTCCGTATGCTATAAAACAGACATAATGATACCTTCATGTCTTCTCATAAAATACATCTGCGTGGAACTTCAAGTACATTTTCTGCTCCAAGCCCTGCCGGGGAAACATTACTAACATTCAATCTTATTAAAATGTCAAAGTGTCCTCTTAACAGATACCTTTACTGTGCAGCTGTTTTCGAGAACAGACCGATAGCTCCCCAGTGAAGGAGGCTGATCAAGGGTGTGAACTACTCCTCTGCTGGTGTGTACGTGTGTTTGTGTGTTTTAGGATGGGGGGGGGGCAGGAGACTTTATTTGTGCGGGGATGTTTGGTACGTCTCCAAGCCCAAGCACTCTCCCTGACCTTCTTTTTCATAGAGTAGAGTTGAATACTGACCTAAATGTACAGGTTTAAATTGACTTTTTACATTTGCTTGTTATGAGTTATGGATCAATACATTATTATCTCCAGTCTTATCTCCACTAATTACTCTCTTTACAGTAGTTAGTAAAATTGCCAAAGAAAGAAGAAACTTTGCAGCAGGTTAGCTTAGCTTAGCATAAAGACTGGATACAGGGGGAAACATCTAGCCTGACTCTGTCATCTCTCATCACCTCAGTTCATTTATGTGTGGTGTTTTTGTGCTTTCTGTCTCTTCCAGGTTCAGACCACATTCGGGAGAAAGATGGTTTGTGGTCGGTGTTGGTGTGGTTGTCCATTATGGCCGCCAGGAAACAGGGTGTGGAGCAGATCGTGAGAGAACACTGGGCCAAGTTTGGACGTAACTTCTTCTGCAGGTTAATCAACTAAATTATGTCTTTCAATATGGAGCTGTGCTTTCATAATTTATTTGGTCAGTGGTTTGCTTTTTCAATCATTTATCTCTTTATTGGTTTATTCTTGTTTTAATCATGGAGCCACTTTCCTTATATATTGAATGTATTTAAATCTGCAAGCCCTGAGACTGACGTTACATATTTCCCTCTTCCCAAAAGTCTCAGTCCCTTGTACCCCTACCAAAGCCAAATATGTCTCCCAGGCCTTCACCTTTGTCCATTTCTCCTCCAGTCCTCATCACTGGTTGTCACTTGTTCTTATTTTAACCACTCCCATGTGAGAGGCAGAGATAGTTTCTGCTGTCAATGTTCCCACTGACAGTTGCTGCTGCTTTTCATGTTCCCACAGGGGGGGCTTTTCCTAATCTGTTGCAGATTTCCCACAACATGTAGAAGGAGAGGACCCAAAAAATCATTTTGAGGAAAATGAACCAGTCGCCCTGACAAACTTTCTCTATTGCAGTTTAGGGCCATTTTATGTACCACCGTAATACCATGAACTGGCTCCACTGACTTTTTGATGTTATTTCATGCAGTTAAACTATATTGTGCCAAAAAGCAACGCTTTTTTTATTTTTATCTTAAATCTAAATTAAATATAATAAAATATATTTTATTCCTTAAAGCTTACGTCAGCCATGATTTCACTGCCTGTGCGTGTGTCTGTACATTTCTAACTGAGCATTAATGTGTTTGTGTGTTGGTTTTTCTCAGGTTTGACTATGAAGGCCTGGACCCACGAGCGGCCTTTTACCTGATGAGGGATCTGGAGGCAGTAATCTCAGACAAGGCCTTCACCAGCCAGAAGTTTGCCGTAGGAGACCACATGTACAGCGTGGAGAAGGCCGACAACTTCGAGTACATCGACCCCGTAGATGGAACAGTGGCTCGAAACCAGGTCAGTCTGTGCTAAGAGAGGGAAGACGACATATAAAGGAAGGGCAAATGTAGGAGGATATGTATATTGTTAGGTCCTTGTTTTTCTTTTACTGACCCAAGACCTGCACTGTAGAAATTTAGGTAATAGCCAACTGGAAAATGAAGCGTATCAGATCGTGCTGTTCAAGTCAGGGCATTGGGTTTTCATGGGGTCAGGTCTGCCCGAAGACGTCTTAAACATACTCTCTTTCATACACATGCACTCACTCATCAGCCTCTTGCGAGCTAGACCACCCACTAAGCTCCTATGTTGTCTTGCTCATTAGAGAGCTTCCATGTTTGGACATGACAGTCTTTCAAACCATAAACATATGCATACACAGCCATTACACACAGCACATATCCCTACACACACAGATAACTCCCTTGGTCAGTATACCCTCCCTGTCCTCCCTCCTTCCCTCTCAGTGTCTGTGAAGTTTACCCAGCTGACTCCCTCTGTTCTGCCCAGAAACGTGTGGAAAATTATTCCTGGCGTCGACACTTCTTAGCCTCATGCCCCACCTAATACCACATACACACACTCACAGTGCATTTTGGTGTGCACGGTCCGTCAGTCCAGTTGTCCTCCTGCTTAAGTGCGAACATATGCATACACTTGCAAGGCCTACATGTCTGTTTGCCGGCAAGGTTGGGGCTACAATTCGTCCGACGACTTCACCTTATGTACCTTAACAGCGCTGTCCAGCTGTGAATTACTCCGCTGTGTCGCCATGGTTACAACAGCTGCACTGCTAGTTAGTCAGTCACCAAAAAATTTGATTTAACCTCACTGGCAAATCCTCAGCATCCCAGTCACCCCAGTGTGTGATATCACAGCACACATTCCTCCCAGGACAGAATTATATCAGCTGTCGTCTCACTTGCAGTCTCTCCACTGCAAGTGTGTTTGAAGGTGGAAAAGTTGGCTCATGGATGGACACAAACACACACACACACACACACACACACAGCACAGCAGTGGCAGGACAGCTTTTTGTAGTCGACTACTGAATTCATTCTTCGTTGTCTGAATATCTCAGACCGATAGATGAATGGATAGATAGAATTCATTGCCATGGAGAGTCATAATACCTAAATGCAGATACTGCACTCCGTTATTGGGTTAGGGTATCTAATGGAAAATTTCACAGAAATTATACGTTTCTATGCCATGATTTTTATGTAGTAAAACATATGTCAAAAAGGTCAGGTGTTTAGGACTCAGTATTTACAAAAATCTAAAGTAGTTACTGTGTTTTACCTTTGTAAAGCTAGATAGATAGGCAGAGACAGACAGACTCACTGTGGCTGGTATGCCCTCCACTCAGGGCCTCTGAGCTTTACAGTCGACGTTGTATTTTAACAGGCATTAGTCGGCCTCCTGATAACTGCTACTCTATTGTTAGAGATGAGCTGACATACTCACAGAAATAAAGGCAGACAGACAGGCAGACGGACATCTCTTATTATCGCTTTCTCTGACATGTTATACTCCCATGCCAAGTCAGATTAGGAGGAAGGCGAGTGATGCAGTTACTTTATTTTTATTATCACTCTATAAAATGATGAAGTTGAGTCACAGTTTGAAGGGGTTAACAGTTATTTGTACTGAGATGGGGCTACTGTCGTACCCTATAATACTCCTATAATAGTGAATGTTTTGACAGTACTACTATGTGCAATTACAGCACAGTCAGTCATGGTAATCACATGATCCTGTAAGAAGTTTCTAGGGTGTGTTTTATTAAAACCATTGGGGCACTTTTCTTATTCATGCTCCTCGTTTTTTCTCAAAACATATTGCTGTCTTTTCCCCCGAGTTTGACTTTTGCTCTAATAGGATAAGGGAAGAGACACTGTGGAATTTAGGACAGATAAGAGTCATCACACATCCATTAGTCAAAGAGTGTTATCTTCCTTACGTCAGCCAGCAAGAGTTGTATGTAGCGCAGCAATATCCTGTTTTTTTCCGAAAATGCTGAGGTTAAGATCAAAGAAGTAACAGTAGAGGCTTTTAAAAATTTGATGTTTTACTCTGGTTTGATGCGGAATTGTTCTCCGCTGTCTGAATCTTAAGGGAACTGTGGACATACGACCTCTATGAGCTACTGAACAAAATGGTCAAGTGTCATCCTTGAAATTAATTTAGTTCATAAAGCTTTTGGAGTAACACTGAAGTACTGGAGAAGGTACGACCTTAGGTAACTTTGTAGACTATGGGGGGATGCATGAAGTAAAATTGTAAAGGAATACTTGTTCCATCAAAACACACAATGATAGTGACATCTAGTGGATGTGTGCAGTTACTGCACATTAAAGAACTCATACACTTATTTATATGATATTAAAATCATGTTTAACAAGAACAGAAATAATAATGGTGTACCATTTTTGAATTATAGGAGTAGATAAACTTTTAATACTTAATAATACTAATATACCAAAAGAAATTAATATTGTACGAGAAAGCTCATCCTGCTTTTCTGTTGTATGTAGAATGAAGTTGCAAATTTTGTTTAGTGTAGTACTCATAGGATTGACAATTGAATCTGAGATGTCCAAAACATTAGTCATTTTGATCATTTATCAAGCAGATGTCCCAAACTTTAGCTGGTTATCTAGAAAGGCATTAAAGGAGTCGCTTTTCTCCATATTACTATGAACTGAATACTTTGGTACTGGCTGTTCATTTGTCTCTGGTAACATGTGGTGGGCATTTGTCAAAGAGAAAGTGAAAGCACTAAATACATTTTAAACATGAATATTTAATTTGATCATAAAAACATTTAGTTTGTATGTCTCCAGGGTTTAAGGATCATCTTCAACGATGCGTCCCGCCTGGTGTATCGGATGAGCGGGAGCGGTGGAGGGATGGGTGCCACCATCCGCATTTACGCTGAGAGCTTCGAGAGAGACCCTGAGAGACACAACAGAGAGACACAGGTACAGAGGGAGTGTGATGTGTGTGTATGTGTGTGAGAGAGACAGGGATTCTGTTTGTGTGTGCACATACCGCATGTCCACTTCTGTTTTCTGTGCACGTGTCTATCTGGACAATGGTATGACCTAAAATGTTGTTCACTCGTGCTGTATTCTGCCAGTTTAGCCACCATAATACAGCTAATATGAAATCTATCAGATTCTATATATTATATTCTGCAGAATATATAGATTCTATATACATTCATTATATATTATATACATTCGTATACATAATACATGCAAAATGGGCCCACAATCCTTTGGGTGATAGGAGACATTCCAGATCCCTATCAATACATTTATAAATCTCCATTCTTTTAGGTCAGTTGTCATAATTATGGCATAAAGTTGCCTTTTCCTTCTCGCGTCTTCAAAACAGAATTAGCCATGTTATTTCTTTCCACCATCACTGCTTTTGTGTTCACCACCCCAGAAGCCAATTGCGTTAAGGTATTCTTTTGATCTGGGGTTTTTGATTAGATTTTGATCTGCGGCTCGTATTAGATTGAACAACAAGGAGAAAAGTAGTGATCTTTGCAGCTACAGGAATGGTGATACAGCCTTATGCTGTGATGACGAGCTGCCATTTCATGATCATGCAATAATGGTGTGTAATGCAGCTTCATGTAACACTCTTGAAGTTGATTGGCCTGTAGACGTTGGAATGATTAGGAACACTACGCTCTTGTGCAGTTATGGATGTTGGAATAGGTGGTGTACTTTAATCATACCCAGGGGTTGTAAAGCTGCAGTCATGATGACTAGACAGCCTCATTTATGTTAGGCCAGCTAACCGTACAGCAAACAGATGTTATGCTTTTAATAAGATTAATAACCCAAATTTGTGCCAGTCAAGTCAAAAGACAACCAAAATTTGTCTTCAGTTTGCAGAGTCATACATTTTATATTGCAATTTACTTTTCCTTTATGTATGTATTCATTTAGATTGTTTGTTTGCTTGTGTGTGTGAAGCACTTTGTAACTCTGTTTTAAAAAGTGCTATATAAATAAAGCTTTACTTACTTGCTTGCTTACTTACTTACAAATGCTTGAGCGTCAAAGTTTGCATTTGAGCATTGCCAGCTGGTATTAGCTATAATTGGAAGTTTTAATCAGGTACAAGAAATCCAAACTTATGTGACGGCACAGTCATTACCCAATTCATCATCTATGCAATGATTTAACAAATGAAAACATTAGATACCCAATTTGTAACCTCAGGAAAAGTGGATTCATCCATCATGTATGGAACACAATTTCCAAGGACACAGAATTAACTTTGCCCTAGCTAACCTATTAATGAATAATACATAAACATACCTGAATGGTTTCAGCTGCTGTATTTGAGTCGGTAAAACTGTTACATGTTTCTGATGTGTGTGTGTACACTGAACCCTTGGACAATCTATCTTTTATATTAGATCATAAATTCAATTCCTAATCATTCTGACCCTTACCCGATGCACATAAATCATCAGACATGACATACATGATTAGACGGCAGGCTTATTTGGTTAAAAGTTTCAAATACTTTGTATACTCACCTCTCTTAGCCGTGCAGCAAAGCCACAGGTTTGTATTCAGCCTACATGATGTGATTAAAACCCTAATGTCCAGTGTTTTATGTAGTTCATAGTTTCATATACTGTACATGCTGTATAAACATCCTGTTATGTCTTCTTCATTTATTCTTTTGCACATTTTATTTTAAAACATGTTTTAAATGGCCCAGGTTATACACCTGTCATAAAGAAACTCAGCATTTCCTCTTAGCTAATTTCTTTATTACACCACAGTGTTCCTGTTGGACAAATTTTATGAATGAATCATCTCTAACATGTAACTAGAACAGGTTGACAAATTAGGCTAATGCTTCTGTAAAATGCTCTTGACATCCATGCTGACACAGCTTTTATAGGGCTCGGGTTGGCACCAGTGAAACTAGGTTATCTGCTCTGCAATCTGTTTATGCTGCCGGTTTATCTGCATTGTGCTTTTAGGCCCCAAACTCACATGATAGCTACCATATACCATATACTATGTGCTGTCTTGGACAACAAAACAAAGGCTCAGTCAGACATTGTCTTTGTTTTGTTGTGCTCAAAGAAGTACTTATTAACCACATTTAGTGTGGGAGCCACAATGTTAAGATTAATGGTCTCATAGTTATGTAGTTATTAAACTGCTAGCTTGGTTTACAATATACAGTTAAAGGAAGTGTTGAGTGTTTTCTGCTATGAAAAGTAAATATAACTAAATTAGAGGTGGTAAACGGTGCAGTATAATACAATCAATACACGGGAGTACAAAAATACAGGAAACAACAAAGACAATCCATAAAATGAACAATACAAAAAAAAAAGCTATACATTGGTGCCTGAATGTTCGCCCTCCCTAGCTAGTAACATCTTCCAAACTAACCCTCCTTTCTATGACAACGAATGCTGACTGAGCTGAACTCGTAGTGATGCTCCTAGTTTAGTTTACAGGGTGATGAACAGTAATGCATTTTGAAATTTTGTTCTGGACTGAGAGATTTGCTGGATGCTATTAGGTGGTCACAGCTAAAACAATGAGGCGGCTGAAAGGGGAAACATTCATGAGAGAAAACCCTCCATGGTTTTCTTACAGTTCTCCAAAGCACCTCAAAATTCCGAGCTTTCCTTCACAGTTCATTCAAAACATCAGCAGTCATCATTGAATTGTCATTGCTGAAAAATGTTTTGTCGCGCGTTCCTCACGGCAGGTGGTGCTGGGTCCTCTCATCGCCATCGCCCTGAAGATCTCCAACATCCATGAGAGGACAGGACGCCGTGGCCCTAATGTCATCACATGAGCAGCCAGGAAGACACACACACACACACACTCACTTTCAAAATACTCTTTCCTGTGCTTATCTGCCTTCTTTTTTTTTTTTTTTTAAATCCCTTCTCTGTAGCTTCATTCTCATTTTTCTTTAAACAATGTCTAAACTGAGGGTGCTTACTGCTGGAAAAAAAACGAATGCTACTGTTGCACACTGTTCTCGCAATTGTTTATTGACCACTATCATCTGTTTAGCAATCGAAAGCTTAAAATATTCAGTGGCTGAACCAGGGAGGCTATTGAATTATTGCCATGGATGACTAATGAAAAATCTGTAAACAGAAAACATATTATGAATGTGCAAGACTGACTGTTAATGTTTGTGGCTTGCTTTTATCAAGACTTATTGACTGAGAGAGTTTTTGTATAGCAGTGCAGTGTTCGCTTTCATATTGCTTGTACGTGTGTTCTCAGACATGTCACAGTGGGGTTTGTTTTTTTCCAATCATTTCATGCAGAAGTAATCAAACTGTTGTCTGAGTGTAACATAAAACAGGCATCGCATCACAACTAAAATATCGGTGAACTGAATTGCAATTAGTTGGTGTTTAATATCAAATGAATGTTAATGCATATTTTTGTGTGTAGTGCTCGGCTTTTTTAATTGAATCGGACAGGTCTAATGGGGACAAATAAAAATACATCAGTGTGAGATATGTTGCCCTCAGGCATTTTCGGATTTTAATTAAACAGATTCTTCATAATTAAGAGCACCATGTTGTGCTGATGCTATATATCATGCGGTGATTGAACATCCTTGAGGAAAAGAAGGCTCTTGACAGCACCTGCTTTTGAAGCAGAGTGTGAAATGTGTTGAAGCTGTTGTGTTGAGATAAGAAATGGAGAGGGTTGATCTTTACACGGCCTGAATGAGACACGGAGAGCAGGAACTCATAAACACGCTGATTGCCGTCATTATGAGTTGAGGATATGCCAGTAGATATCCGCAAGGATGTGTTCACTCAGTCAGCCAGACATTACCTGTCAGCCATTACAGGTTATTGCCCCCATCCAACTGCTTTATAATGTCAGGGGTTATTTCTGAGGTTGGATGAGGATCAATGTCAGTTTATCACCTCTGAATTTGTCGCTAAGCAGCATGGTTTAGGTTTAGCTGAAATTGTTCATGTGTCAGAGACAAGTGTCTAATAGGTAGGGGCACGATTAGATGAATACATTCCTCTAAAGTACTCGGTAATGAAAATTGTGCCAAACAACCCCCCTTATCATTTATAATGTGCATGAAAATAAATAAGCTGCACAGTTGCAGAACATTGTTGCTCCACCAGTGTCTTTATTGTGGTGTCACGTGTGTTCGAGAAAGTACCTATAACCTATGAAAACAGTTAGCTGCGACATCTCATGGTGCCAGACACAGTAAACATATACACATGCAGCACAGACTGAAAAGACTTGTTTGCCTCACAAGCCAAAGACATTATCAACCTTAGTGAGGACGACAGTATACAAATAAACTATAATAAAACACTCAATGAACCACAGACACAGTTGGAAATAATTTAGATTTGCAACCAAATTTAAACCACTAACTCATCATTGTGCTCTGTGTCGACTGAGCCATTGGTATATTATTATGTATAAAGCCATTCTGGGCAGACTTAGTCCCTCTTGCAATCATTAGCTCAGGTCACGAGGCATTTATCTGTTGTCTGTCTCTAATGTTTAGACAGAGATTGGAGAGAAAGCCTTCATGTTTTCTGCACCAGCCACTTTCAATAGTCTATATAGGCTATCTATAGGAATTTATATGGATGAGTCCTAATTTTATTTGAGCATTGTTTTATCTGTTGTCTGACTGATCATTTTGTCTGCATCTTTCTATGCTGCCATCTTGGTTGGCCAAGTCTCTTTTGCAAAAGAGGTTTTCAACTTCAATGGGACATGCCTGGTTAAAGACATGTTTTAAAAAAATACATTTAAAATGCTAATATCCCTGGATCATTTGTTGCATGGTGTCCCCCTCTCTTCTCTTATTTACTTGTTTGATGTCATATAATTCATTTCCATTAATGCTGCAGCGCAACCAAGAGTGATCATTTTCATAAATATGATCAACTCAGTTGTTTAAAAAATAAAATTCTGAGTGTCAGGTCTACCTACTTTGAAATTATATCAGGCTGCCTGGCAAGAAGATTTACATTTAAAGACTAAATTTATGAACAAGTATTATTCTAAAATGTCTTGTGTGTGAAAAGACATTGTCATGATTTATAATATATATACTTCTACCAAGGGATGGCTATATATTGAGAAAAAAATTTTTTTAAACACAAGCACTGCAGTATAATGACACAGTAAGGCTTTAGCAACTTGATATTCCATAACACAAATCACCCTAGAACAGGGGTAGCATCATTTACTCCTATACCAACAGTTGTGTACTTGTAAAAATACAACAATTTTTGATTTTAAAAGTGTGCAAACTGGAGCTGAAGTGCAGGTAAAAGTAAGTTAACAGGATTAATACTGTCCTCTGGTATTTCTCACGCCACTAAGCAGTTTTGCAACTTAAACGTGCAGCTCATCCTTCCTTTAGGAAACCAGAAACAAAACCATTTGTGCAACATCAACATAAAACCACAGTTTAACCCAATAGGCTGCACCTCTTTAAAGATCTCTGGCTGAAACAAGCCAAACATAGTGTCAGCACGTACATTAGAGTTCAGAGGTTGAGCACTGGGTGTAGACTGATGTCACAAAGTGACGTCAGCACATCTCTGTGGTCGATTATTTCGTAGCCGAGCAATTCAACCACATTTATCTCCCATTTTTCTAGAGCTTTCTCAGCTCAGTCAGGAATGTCCATCTATGATCTCCATTCCTCACTTTTTTTTCTCGGCCAATTAAGCAAACAAAGGTTTCGGCCTTCAGTGTCCAGACAAGGCCTTCCTCTGCTCGTCTGCATCCACCTCTCCCAGCTGAATACGCTCTACCTGACTGTACTGAGGAGGCTGCTCCCAGCTCCACATGCAGTCTGGAGCCTCCGAGCAGTCCAGGCTACCACATCCACCCTGTCAACCATGACCACAACCTCAGGGGCTGTATCAGGACACACCTGGCTTCCCTGGGAATCCTCATACGATGGAAGGAAGGAGCTTGGTCTGCAGAGGAAAAAACATACAGTACATTGGTTTACCTTTATTTAGCTTTAATAGTTGTTTTTTTGACCGGGGGCCAATGCTCATTGCTCAACAGAGAAAGCAACTATAAATGAGCCAGAGTTAGCCAAGAGGTGTACTTTTTATCTGTTGTTCCTGGCCAGATGCTAAAATAGCATCCTGATATTGGTTGATAGGACATTTTGGATACAAAATTAAGAAACTCTATAGAAATTCTATTTGTATTGACTTTTGATGGCCAAACAAAGCTGTTGTGCACAAAGCAACATCCATTCCTCTGGAGAGGAAGAGTAACTTCAATGGATTATTTTGATATTTTTTTCAATAGTTATAGCAACCATTTTGCAAAAGACATGCAATTACATAGAAATAAATTGCCTTTTTTTTTTTACAAAACCAGGTACTTTAAAAAAAATGTGATGCTTTTGCATTGATTCTTTTTCCAGTAAAGCTTGCCTAGGTGCTTTGTAATTCAGTGTTTCGATACAAATCAATAGGCAGTTTTTTCGCTATTATTATGATTTCCCTTTTTAAAGCACATCTGTGGTCAAAGGTGGTCTTACCGTTCAATAGTGTAGACTTGGATGTGCTCTGCACATCCTCGTCTCTGGTACATTTTGCTCTTTGTGTTGTGGCAGATGGTCCAGAAGACTCCGATGAGCACGGCCAGGAAGCCGAACACTATCATCACTATCATAATGTAGGCAGGGATGTTCCCGTACTCCTTCAACAGGTAGGCCCCATTGCAAGTCAACGCAAATCCCACACCAGGCAGGACCATGTGAGCCAGGGACCACAGCTGCCTGTTCACATTCATGAGCATTTAACTCGCTTCCTTGCTTCTTTACTTTCCAGGTGTCTTTTTCTTCTTTTCCTGGTTCTCTGGTCCTACCTTTACAAGTCTTGATATATTTAAGGTAGATATTTAAGGAGTCTTGTGGTTTGATCTCTTTAGTACCTATTCAGGGACAATTTTAGACTTGCCTAAATATAAATAAATCCTCTTACCAAGTTTGAGTACCAACAAATGTAGCTATAGTTGAAGATGAGTCTGTGCACATATCTTTTCCTCTTCAGGCATAAGGGGGGGAGGTAGATGGGATCTTCCTGCCTTCTCGGTTGTATATTAACATAGTATTAATCTGGGGTCAGAAGGATGGAAGAGATAGAGCTGGTAATGAGGCAAAAACACAGTCAGAGAAAATTCTTTAGGCTGATAGTTAATGAGACAACAAGATGGGATTCGACTGATCTTCATAATTGACAGGGTGTGGGCTCCGAGTCTCAACATGTTGTTTAGATTGTCTAAAAACTGCCTTGATTGTGATTCTGGATTTTTACTGCAACTAACTATTATATGATGATAATCCTACAAGTACAGTCAATTTAACATTCAACAGCAGTGCTAGAACCTTTTTTAAATGAACTGAAATGTATTGTATACATTTTATTTTATTTTATTTTAGTGTGTACCTTTTTCGAACCTCAGAGTAAGTAACAAGGTCTGAATTCTGAGTCTCGAAGGCAACAACATGAGTTTAAAGAAAACTACACGTACACATACACAATCAAGTGATATTTGTTGTTTGCTGTGATATCTGATAAGTAAATCCTTTGCACACATTTGCCTTTGATCTAAGCCATGACAGTCTTTTAAATTAATGCGAGAATTATGCAAGGCTGATCAAATACCTCTGACCGCATTTGACCCTGAACAGGGACCCTTATGTTACTTTTATGTTTACCTGCCGTCCACCAAATTGCATGCTTTGTGCCATGCCTATTTGCAATGTTTTTATATACAGCTGTTCAGCTGAACAGCTGAAAAAATGCTTTTTATGCTGAAAACAGGAACAAGAAAAATATTAAAATGGTGTATATTTTAACCTGGAGTCATTGAAGTGTTTTGATAGATTTCAAATCAAACTTAACACAATTTGAAATGAAAAAGATTTTATCTGCTTTATAATTATCATTCATCCAGTCATATTTATTTATAACATTTTAGAAGATGGATTTAACTGTAGGTTGATTGATTTATAGCATTACATTCAGGCAAATTATTTTAATTGGCTGTATAATAAAAATAAAACTTAAATGTTTTATGTAATTCTATACAAATTATTTTTTAATTTCTAATTTTCCATTGGAACATTTTCTTTTTTCTAATCTTTCATCTTTCATCTGATATTATGTAAATCTTATCCAATGGATAATATCCATAAATGTTCTGCATGTACTTTGGCCATGATGCTTTTAACAAGCTGTAATGTTCAAACTTCCTTTATGGTGAAAATATGACTTCCTAGTTACATAAAGCTGAGTAATAATTAATGCAGTAAGCAGGCAACGCCTGGAGCAAGGTCAGTTGTTCAAAACACAAATTTTCTATCTGTTGATCTTTTCTACATCATCTTCTTCAGTAAAAAATTAAAGGAACACTGTTTAAGCAGAGCATAGCATCAAGTCAGTTAAACGTCTGGGATATTGATCTGGTCAGTTAAGTAGCAGAGGGGGTTGTTAATCAGTTTCAGCTGCTTTGGTGTTAATGAAATTAACAACAGGTGCACTAGAGGGGCAACAATGAGACAAACCCCAAAACAGGAATGGTTTTACAGGTGGAGGCCACTGACGTTATGCCCCTCCTCATATTTTCCGTCTGTTTTCACTAGTTTTGCATTTGGCTAGGGTCCGTGTCACTACTGGTAGCATGAGGCGACACCTGGACCCTACAGAGGTTGCACAGGCAGTCCAACTCCTCCAGGATGGCACATCAATA
>JAVQJF010025212.1:0-41092 GCA_036023855.1 Gadopsis marmoratus | reverse complement strand
AGGTTTCTGCCTGTTAAAAGGCAGTTTTTCCTTGCCACTGTCGCCTAGTGCTGCTCATGGTGGAATTGTTGGGTCTATACATATAGAGTTGGTCTAGACTAGTGCTATGAGATAACTCTGTTATAATATAGTGCTATATAAATAAAGTTGAATTGAAATTGAATTGAAAGTTTATCTGAAGCTAATATGAGGCTTCAGCCATCCCTGTCTTTTTAATATTACATTCCCTCTTTGTGTTACTATCCCTTCATTGTAGCTCAGCAAGCAAGCACTATCTGGGCAAACGCAAAGAGGCAAGTAGCTACTAAGGTAATAAGGTAGTGACTATCTTACTGGCACATACTTTATTTTAGGAAGAGGCAAGGAAACAGTGAGTGAGCCAGATGGACATTTAGAATGAGAGACAAAGAAACTTGAGCAGACTGGGCATATGGCACAAGGAAACAGCTACTTGAGTGGAATCTTCTGGAATCACATTCTGACACAGTGACAGCTGCTTCGTTCGCCCCCAGCTAGCACAGGGTACATTAGCCTAAAACCCAGGCTAATGTGACCCAAAAGCAGGTTTAATGTGCCAAAAGGTGCTCTAATCCCACCACATAACCAAAACATTAGTGAAGATCTAGAGCTGTGCTCACACATTCTGAGAATACTCTCAGTCTAACAACTCCTATCAAGGAGTCTCAGCTAAAGGGTGATTAATAATAATAATAAACTTTATTTATATAGCAACATTCATACAGGAACTGCAGTTCAAAGTGCTTTACAATAAAGAAATTAAATGCACCAAGTGCTTCAGAGGAGAATGCCATAAAATAAAGTGCAGTTAAGAAAAATAAAACTTGAACAGAATGTAAGAAAATTTGCATATTTAAAAGAAGTGCAGCAGTGCATGAAATTAAATTGAAAATTTTAAAATAATGTTTAAAAGCAACTAAAAAGCAAATTGCAGATAGCTAATTAAAGACCAAAGTGAAAAAATTAGTTATAAGCTTGCTCTTAAAGATATGTAGGGAGCTGGCTTCCCTGATATCTATTGGTAGTGTGTTCCATAACTTTGGGGCGTAATTGATGCTTTACCCCATATGGATTTCATTGCAGAGGGGATTGGTCCTTCAGGGGGAGGATACCTGCTTCGCCCCCATAGCGAAGTCACTACGCGTGGTTAGATAGCTGATCTACTACATTGTGAAGTCCATACAGTCTTCCAATAATCAATATCTTGAAACACAGACGTCTCTGTGAGTCTTGGATTCATTTTGGGCACAATCAAAGTTAAAGCCAACACTTCCCTTAGGTCAATTGATAAATTGTAACTGACTACAAGTATAGCAACACCTGTTGAACCTCTTAGGTCAAAGGACTTCAATGTCTGATGCTCACAGAATCATTTAAATTCCTCTTCATAAAAATTATTTCCAGATTATTTTTATACTTTATTGTAACATGTCACAAAGCCTCTTTGTTTGCAATACAATTCAAAACCTGAAGTGACATTTCTGGTGGCCTACTAAGGCTGCAGACACCCACGCTTATGTGTCCGCCTGCACCATATGCACCTGTGGTAAGGCCACCCATAAACCACCTGTGGGTCTTCCTCATCCCCTGCCGGTTCCTGGTCGACTTTGGTCTCACATTGCCTTGGACTTTGTTACCTGGTTGCCATGTGTCCCATGGTAACACAGTGTTTTCCCTCCAACACTACCCAAAAGCACGATCACTGACTCGATAACTGAGAAGTCTGACTTGTTTTAATAAGCCAAAGTACAAATCAAAAGGTGATAACGATACACAACTTAAGGCGAAACAACAAACTGTTGTGGACTATTCTTGAAAGTCTCTTGAGGCTGTTCAGCCATTACGATTGGACAAGGAGGAGAGGGTGGGAACTCGTATTATATCGAGGCTGATGATGTGACAAGGAGCAGGTGTTGCACCGGGAGGAATGAGGTGAGTAGAAACAGCTGCTGCGGCCAACAGGAGGAAGCTGACTCAGTTGACCGCACGGGCCCCGACACTACTAGGACTGATCATATTTTCTATAAAGATTTCCACAAGAAAAACCCAAACTTGGTGAGGGAACAAGATGATAGGGTAGTATTATAATATTTTTATTTATTTACAGGGTCTCTATATCCAAATCTATTTACAGGGTCTCTAAATCCAAAAGCTTTTGTTGTTAAGGGTGGCCAGTGGCGATGACTCAGATAATAAACAAAATATGTGGACTAGGTTGGTTGAGATATTATACCAAATTTAACTAACATCCCCTATGCTTGTATTAATTTAATTTGGACAAAAATTCCAAAATCCAAATGTTTTTTCCATCATACGAACTTGCAACATACAAACAGCAACAGAAACACAAAGATTTAACTAAAACTTGGTTTTGTGTGAATTTCTTGCTTGAAATATTTTTCGTGTAGGCATGGCCTCAGACACCCCTGGGGCTGATTGGAAGAATCAATTCACCAAAAAAAAAAACACTGACCGCACAGAGTTCAGTAAATAAAGTGAAACCTGGCTTTTAAGAGGACACTAGAGCAGTCCAAAATGTGTCATCTCACATTAAGGTTGTCAAGTGTTCTCTAAGACACATTCATCAAATTGATCAGGGTCATGAGTCCACTCATAAATACAGGCTTGGCATGGCCCAGCTTTGCAATGCCAACTTAATTCAACCAAGCAGTTAAAGTCGGACTGGTCAAAGTCAAAAAGTCACAAGGAAATGAAAGTACAAGACCCATCCATAAAGCTATCAGCCCAGTCTGGCTTCCCAGTGACGCCGATGACATCACTGAACCCTCTGCCCAACCCCGCCTTTTGGTATATTCCCATCCTCTTCCCTATTAATTTCCATCCATATCAGAAACGGAGCCTTCCCCCCTTTAAGTGAAATTGGCGGATCAATTAATGGCTCCTAAAGCTCTAACTAGGGAACGGCATTTAATTTAGCCAATTAACAAGCTTGTAAATTCATCAGCAGAGCGAGAGATTCACGGAATTAGAGAGAAAGCACGAGAGTGAAGGAAATGAGGGGAAGACAGGGCCTATCAGCTATCCCATGATCCACTTTGGATCCTCAATAGGGGCAGGGGCATCGCTAAGGGGGAGTAAACCTGGATGATTCATTGGGCCCCAGCTTGGTAGGGGCCCCTAAATGTTTATAAAATAATTTGTTTATAATAAAAAAAATGTTATACAAAAGAACATGTGATGAAAACTTTGGTCTTTAACAAAGCATCCTGTTTGAACTAACGTTGGCACTACAACTTCTGCTGTGGCTGTAGTGGTTGGTAAAGATTAAGTTGAAGCAGCGGACCTTGGAGGTGAGGCAGTTGTTTTGTAGAAGCAGGCAGCAGCATAAGTTAGACAATTGTAAATTATCACATGATGATGACTCAGATATGTATTCTATTGGATATGTATACTATTAAAACGTTTTTGTGGCTCAGTGTTACGTGCTGAGCACGGAAGACGGAGAGTAGGATGTGTTGTGGTTGTTGCTTGTCTCTTGTGTCTATTTTATGCGACACAAAACCTTTGATTACAAAAACAGCAAAGGTAAGACACAATTTGTTGTTGCAAATGTACGAAGAAAAGTTAGTTTTTGTTGTTCTTCGACAGTTTAGTCAGTGAGGTTTGGTCGTACCGTGATAGGAGTTATACTGTTGGAATCTGTGGAATCTAAGTGTTAATTTGTTGTGTTGTTTTTGTGGCTAGCGTTTCAAATTCTGGCGACGCCCCTGTACAGGGGTATAATTATCCAAAACACACATAAACAGAGAACCAGAACATTCGGTTCAAATTGGGCAGAGCTCATTGATCCAGTCATGAGAGATGAGCGATCTGAACTGATGATAAACGCAGACTGAAGTTATTAGCCGGTAGGCAGAGGATGTGCAGAGGACGGTCGTTGAGAAGTGTAACGTCCTTGGCAGCTAAAGGGTACAGGTACTTGGCAGATGAGGGATATTATAATTTGATTCATGTCAGTCTAGTAGCAGAGAGGACTGTGAGATCGGTGTACTGATTAATGAAGAAGCAGCCTGGTGGATTTAAAAGACAAATAACTATTGACGGTCTAGTCAGGATTCGTATTGAAGCAAACTGTGCATGAAAGGTCATCACACCCATATCTGAAGACATGTCACTACAAGGAAACTGGAGTGTTTCACCAGATGAGGTAATGGTGGGTCATAAAGAGATAAGCATTCAGCATTCTTCACCAACTCACACTTAACACAATATTCTGTGAGAGCAATGACCTTAAATAGGCATTTAATCTACTTACCATGTTGACTTATCCTGACTACTAACATGTTAAACTGAGGTTGGAATTAACATTTTTCTCTGAGCATGAATGTACAGGACTTGGAAATGTTCTGAATTGTACTGAAGTTTAATAGCAGGTCTTGTTTTTACTTTCAATGAATGCACCGCAGTTCTAGCTGATGCCCAACCGACATGTCATTAATATCCATAAACGTCAGGGTCTTTAGCCATTAGACATTGTCTCTCTATTCTCCAATGGAAAAACAGAATGGGACATGGACAAAGCTGCTGTTTTTGTCTTGTGTAGGCCAAGATAAAGCACCCAGTGAAAAGGTTGCCATCCATCTTCATCCGCCTGGCATGTGCTTTAGTTACTTCTGCCCTCAATGTATCTTTTTCTGCTCCCCGTGTGTGTGTGTGTGTGTTTGTGTGTGTGCATTGTAGGTTGCATCGAGGTTAATGAAGTGCATCCACCTCGCTTCCTCTTCAAAATGAAAGAGACTTCATTTAGCAGTTGCTGCCTTTCTGTCTTGGTAATACACACAAACACATACACACACTCACACACACTCACACACACACACACACACACACACACACACACAGACACCTGAGTATTGCATTCATAGCTTTACACTCAGCACAATGATAGAGGCTTGTCCACAGACATATACAAACAATCCTGTCACTAAGGCCTTGGTGCAAAATTCCATACATTTCCATTTCCTCTGCTAAACCAGATACTAAAAATGTCCTTGCAAGGTTTATTTTTCACTCTGGTTTCCACTACAGTATAACTGAGCACCACCAAGGATTGTTGATCAAGCTGTAAAGCTTTTAAATTCCCTGACTGTCCTTGTCTGGCATTCACCTCCCTAAATGCCAGGATTACCATCACCAGTGGGGAGTAATTTCAGTGCTCCCTTTTGTCAGCAGTCCGTTAGGTCAACCTGACCATGACTGGTGTTGAACATATGGAAAATCAGAGAAAAGTAGAGGGAGGTACCATGTCGCAGTGGTGATAGCAGCATCATATACTTACATGTTGTATTTCTCTTCCTCTCCCTCATCAGTGTCTTTCTTTCACTCCTGTCCTTTGTACTCTCTCTGCCCCTTACGCTTTCTCTCTACATCCTTTCACCTCAACCTCCCACGCATTTCAGGTCACTGGGGAAGCAATCGTCTTAAGTGTACTGGCTGACAATGAGAGCTGATGAGAAACCTTCCTATGAGTGTTGGCTGGCTAAGGTAATCTCCTGATCCACCCTGCGCTGCATACAAATACAGGAAGCTCATCTATGCCTTCTCTTTTCCTCCTTCTTTTTCTGAAAGTTTCTACCTAATTATACATCCCTGCAGCAGACAAACAAAACTCACTAGCTCACCTTAAAACTGAGGTGCATTAACAACTAAAACAACAAAGGAAGAGCCAATTTGCCAACTTAAGGAGTTGATGCATGTTATCAAGAAAGGTTTTTATTATATAAACCAACCTGAGAAACAACAGATCTCTATTCTGTTCCAGTTTGCTGAAATTGGTCCATTGCATATCCAGTTTAATCCAAAAATAGGTCACGTGGTTAAGGTCAATTTCTATGTCACTTTCAGCATGCACCCCTCACTCTACTCTCTCTCTCCAGCCCCCTTTGAAGAGCAGTTCTTTATATGTGATATAAAGTATCAGCCACAAAGTCAAGACATCGCTGACACGTTTCCCATAATCCTCTGGGCTCAGAACAATGGTTCAGCCACTTCATCTAAAAGAAAAGGCAGCAGAGGTTACCAAAAGCAGGAGAATCAACAAAACCCAACCTGAGAAGGTGAAAAGTAATTTTGTTCTGGCAGCCTTCAGCAAAAGTCAACAGTCTTCATTCATCCATTCAAACCAGCTGTCGAAATTCCAAACTACCACAAGCAGGAATCTGTAGCCTCCAAACTTCTCCGAGCAAGACTTCACCCATAGAGAAGTCCCTCATCCCAGATCCTCAACACTAAACCTGTAAGCATTAACCATGAATAATGATTCCATTGACATCTGTGGTCGACAGAGGATTTGACTTGGTAAAAACTAATGACACGTATGACAGCTTGACGATTCCTGCCAACTGTAAATTGATAATCAAATTGATAATTGATAAGTTACGTCAAGCTGGCATCAGTGAATCGATCTTTGCAGTGCTTCCTCTCGCTCAGACATGTGACATTAAATTAACATTAAATGCCAGCAGACATAAATGGTCTTTTTTGGCTTTTTCAGTTTTCTAAAGTTGCTGTAACTTGACGCACACCAAGGCTGAGTTTCAGTATTTCTTTTGCAAAGCGACATTACAAATATAACATTATACAATTAGATCAAATAACACAAAAGAGGGTTGTAGAGTTATCTGCTGGCTTATGTCTTGCGCTTCTCTGGCATAGCTGCGATGACACAGTCGAACTGATTTACAGATTTACAGTAGCCATTTTACACTCAGCAGTATTGGGCAGGCTGTGGCTCACGGGGTAGTGCGGTCGTCCTTTAACAGCAGGTTTGGTTGTTCGATCCCAGCTCCTCCTGTTCACATGTCGAAGTGTCCCTGGGCAAGACAGTGAACCCCAAGTTACCCCCGGTGGTGGCCAGCATGGCAACTCTGTCCCCATCGGTCTGTGAATGTGTGTGTGAATGGGTGATTTAGACTACTGTTAAAAAAGCTTAGATTACTGTTACAGCTCTTTGGGATGAAAAGCGCTATATAAGTAAGAGTCAATTTACCATTCCATTGGTGCAACTGCAAGGACCCTAGAAAAGAGACTACCTGAACAACGGAAACAGACACAACAGCTGTCTTTGAAGACCAGACCAAAGCTGGTCAAGGCATGAACTTGAAAGGGGGCAATGTCATTGACCAAGAGTCACTAACCCTAACCCAAGATCAAGAAGGCCACTCACATCCAACGTCAAAGACCATCTGTTAACCGAGACAGGGGTTATAATATGACCACCTGTTATCATGTGACCAAAGCGTTCTGTAGGTCATGCAATGACAATTGAGCTATCTCTATGGCTATTTTTTATTACTTAAGAGTTTCAGTTCCTGTGGAGGTTTAGATGTTTGGATTAATCCCAATCGCTGTTTGCCCGTCTGATGGATGAAGTTAGCCAATGTTAATGAGGTCTGAAATTGATTTTGCAATTTCGATTGAAGAATTTGCTATTTTAAATAAGAACAATTTATAATTCATGACATCTTGCACTGTAATCAGATAAAATACATACAGTAATGTCTAAAATAGCTTGAAACATAAGAAATTGCAAAAGCAGAATTGGTCTTCTTTCATCAGGTAACATAACTGCAGAAGGTTTGACAAATACTTTTGTATTAAATGATTAAATATTTTTCAAGCTTGAGTGGGTTACATTTACAGACATCTAGTTACCATATAACACTAATCTCAGTGTATTTTGATGCAAATATTTCAATGAGTATGATGTTCTTTAGAATACAGCACCATTTGTTAGCAATTCCTTTACAGTACAGTGTTCAGCACAGGTTTATGGTTTGTTTACTTGTGCATACTTACCCAGATTAGTCTCCAAGTGAGCGGTTATCTGCTAGCAGTTATGTTTTTTGTAGACAGTTATGTTTTTTGTAGACAGTTTTTTGTAGACAGACCCAGCACCACTTTACCGTAACCTCAATGGGTTTTTTCCTATGGTTCTGTAAATTTGTTTAACTTAACTAGAATAACTAGAAATTAAACTTAATGGAATTTGACTGAATTGAAAAGGGAACAAGTGCTTAAGCTAAAAGGCTTTAGGACAGTGTAATGACATGTTGTTATTTGAAGCAACCCCACTGTGGTTCAGTTATTTTTAATGGTTAATTTGTTCTCTGAAACATGTCTTAACCACAGCCCTCATTCTGGGCATTTTAACCAAAACAACATTCAAATCATAATTGCTCTCAAGTCGAGGGAACCCATAGCTAAAAAAATAAAGCTGTCTCCCTTTTGGATTGTTTAGAACTCCAAACCAGACCACTCTATTTGCAGACATGGTCAGCCTCCTGAATAATAGGCCAGGAGAGTGGTGTATAATCAGTCTAATTGGCTCTGGGTGGATTTAATAACATCACAGAATAGTCATGTTACGAACCACTAATTAAATGCTGTAATAAACATGCTGCCTCATATACTGAGCCTCTGATGCAGTGTTAGAAAGGGGAGGGTGTGTGTGCAAGTACTTGTAGCTCTCTCTGTGTGTATGTGTCTGCACGTGTGTGGGTCCAATGCCAAAATATAGTCAAATGTAAAAATTCCCAGAGCCTAAAGTAACTTCTTAAAATTGCTGGTTTTGTCTTATCAACAATAATGTGAAACAGAGCAGAAAATCCTCCCATTGGAGAAACTGGAACCAGAGAATGTTCAGACGTTTTGTTGGAAAAATTACTAAAATGATCAATCTTACATTTACAGAAAAGTTATATTATCTTATCCTTTCATTGCTTGATTTTCTGTTATCTGTTAACAACAAATAGTTTGGCTTACATTTATGACCGTGAAAATATAAGAAGGTCGATTTACTGTACACCACACCCCAGGAAATAATCTCTCAGAGGTAAATGTAGTTTCTTCTGACCTAAATAAAACCTGCCAAGAGTAAAAAATGCGCAATAGAAAATAGCTTTTGATGGACATTACATGTGTGCTGTGGTGGTTGGCCTTCTTACAATAAAAAAGTGCATCCTCTGGCTCAAATTCTAGTCATCTTCTGATGAAGATCGCTTTTCTTATTAACTTATCTTATGAAAAAGAGCCTGTTGAGTCACTATGAATTTAAATCAGGAAACCCAGATTAATATAGAAACTGATCAACCTTGTTGCTTCTCCAGTTTCTAGCCACCAAATGTCAACAGCTCGTAGGGAGTTAAAAAAAATAACAGCATTTCTGGAGCACCCGATGAATCCCTAAAAGCTAATGTTAGTGATACAGTAAACATCCAGAGCTGGCATCAGGCCGCAGTGTTTTGGAGGCCTGCAGATACAGCCTGATTTCACATCCATTAGCTTCCCAACATTTACGACAGTCCGCAGCAGCTGGCCCAGAAATAGCAGAAATCCACTTGTCTCTGCCGGGTACACTTCCAGCGGTTTGAAAAGAGAGAGCGAGAGAGAGGGAGAGAAAGCAAGAGAGAGAGAAAGAGGGAGACTCACAGAAAGTGGTGTCCCTGTGGGAATACTTATATTCCGAGCCATTTACCATCTGAGTTTATTTTAAGGGTCTTTTGCCCAGTGTCAATCCTCAAAGTGAGAATTCTGATATGATGCAGTAACCACCGATATAACAGTCTTGACAGATGTGGATTACTTTGTGAAGTGACATCTGTAGCCTCTAAAACTAATACTTTAACATAATTGTTGGAAAACTGTATCCATGATAATGGCAGTAGCACACTTGTAAAGCTACACTATAGCACGAAAGCTCCTGAGGCTGTTTGACTACATTTCCCATAATCCTCCGCTTAAATTCAGTCAGCGGCCCAACTCGGCTTACTGTGGCATGGGAATGAGGGCTTGGCTGCAAAATCTGCATGACACAGACAATTAAATTAATAATGACAGGGGTTGGAGGAGGAATGTGGGAAGATAGTCAGGGTGTGTGTGTGTTTGTGTGTGTGTACATGTTGGGTGAGGGTATTACCCCAAAGAGCTCCTAACACGGAGACACATATGCCTGTGTGAGCCCAGTTGCCCCAGTTTGGGCTTCCTTCCAGTTTCAGCAACTCGCCCCCATCTGCCCGGCGCTCTGAGCACCCAACAATGGCCACCTATGTTCCCACAGGGAGAACAAGAGAGATGCCGCTAGGACCCTGCTCTCCATACACACACACACACACTCACACAGTCTGGCTGGCATGACAAGGTCCACATGGAAATGTGTGTGTGTATCTGCTTGCATGTGTTTGTGCATAGATGCACCAACTTTCCAGCCAGCCGTAAACTCTCTCAATATGACATAACTTGGCAGAGAAAAACTGTGAATGAGGAAAACAGAGAGGGCTCCACACACACACACACTCACACACACACACACACACAGACTAACATCTCCCTCCACACCCTGTCATTCACGAGGTGAGATCTTTTTTATAGACTAGCCACAATAAAGAATACAGACAACAACGCCATTGTAACCACTGCTGGTATTTTGTGTGGAGTTGTACTGAGCAGGATGCTCAGGTTCTCTATTACCCTCACGTCTTTGCCTCAAGAGAAGACATAAAGCAAAGTGAAAGGGGAGCCATCAGACTATGAGAAAGAGGAGAAGTGGAATTCATGGCAGGATATATCTCTGTTGCAGCCATCTGGTTAAGCCATTTTGTGAGTTGAAGAGTTAGGTTACATACTAAGTGCCCACAGGGGGGGACAATGGAGGAATTACAATCCATCCAATTACAATCTACAGAATCTGCTAAAAAAGACAGACACAAGCCGCAGTGAAGAGCAGACAGCATGTAAAGGGGACAAGGACCCACTAAAAACACTGTGATGAACAATTTGTAATTATTGTGTGGTTCTTGGGAAGTTTCTTTTGTTAACCTTCCAGGGAGGTTGGAGGTCAGGACCTGTCACAGATCAGCAGGCAGATGTCTTATTCAAGGACACTTCAGCAGGGTGCATGGTTGATGCCTGGAAGATTTAAACCTTGGACATCTGCCTGAAAGCTCTCGTCTCTTTCCGAGATGTCACTACATTACCACTAAGTATTTCAGCACAACCAAAGTGCTTCAACAACCACATATTTACTATATGCTGACAGTGATGACAGGCACTGATAGAAAATCAGGTTGTATTACAGCATACACATAAAGGTTGCAGAATTAAACTTTTATTGACAATCCCAGTGTGTGTGTGACGGTCAGCATTCTCCTGGGAAACTTTCAAGCATCAACCTACTTTACAAAGATTTGAGCACATGCATGTCAGACAAAAATAAATGCCTAATGTTTTCCATTCATGTTGGAGAAATTGTAACAGTGTAGTGTTAAGTAAACAATCAGACTAGGTACTAATAAAGGAGTGTTTTATAAACATCTACATCTGCAGCTGACATTCACATTAGAGTAGAGTAGATCAAGTCAGCTGTGGAAACTAGACATGCAATAAAAAGGACTACAAAAATGTCCATAATACATGTCAAAATAATTTTTAAAAAGATCTAAGGTACGAACATTAACATCAAGTGGCACTTGCTCTGTTACAATTTATGGCCTTAATTGTTACTAAAGAGCTCTTCTCATCTTGTTCCCCATTCACAAGTGTGTGAATGTATTTTTGCAGCTTATAAAAAAGAAATGAATTGGGACAGTTATCAAGCAACTCTCCACAAATAGCACTCGCCACAGTGGTGCAATAAAACAAAAGTTCCTTAGCTGTCAGCCGTCTATTTAAAATGGAAATAATTTACACTAACCCAGAAATGTTACATAAGCACAATTCCCTAAAGGAGAGCCGGATGGAACTGCTGCTAATCTATAACTACAGGAGAGTTTCAACTAATCCACATTAGGTACTGTAATAGGTATTCCACCTGTTATGCAGTTTTGATTTTCTCATAAACAGGACTAGTCTGCAGCCATGCCAGCAACTCTGTAAGGCTGTTCTTAGGCACACTGGTGCATTGAGTTGAATACTAACCTCAGCATGCTGACATGCTCAAAATAACTGCTAAAATGCTGATGTTAAGCAGGTGTTTAAAATATTCACCATCTTGGTTAGACATGCTCTAATTTGCTAATTAACACTGATGATGGCACTAGATGAAAAATAAGAGGATCATGAAAGAGACTATAATTCAACCAGAGGGGGACATGAATGTATGTAGCAAAATTTCATGCTAATCCATCTAGCGGTTGTTGAGACATTTCACTCAAAAAGTGTCAACCTCATAGTGGCACCAGATGAAACGTCAGAGGAGCACTGCAGTCATTAGGATTCATCCTTTGGGCATCGTGAATTTCTGTTCCAAGTGTCATGGCAATCCATCTACAAGTTATTGAGATAGTTCACTCAAAGCCAAAAATATCAAAATGCTTGTGGCGCTAAATGAAAAGTCATTAGGATACATCCACTGGGATCACGAATGCTAAAAAAAATTGAATGGCAAGCCATCCAATAGCTGTTTCGATATTTCAGTCTTTCTTCAGATCACAGTAGTAGACCAACCGACTGACAGACAAACAGATAATCATAGCCAAAAACCTGAGTGGAAATCGCCAAAACATTTTAAAACTTGGATGACAAGAAAAGTTGGCATATTGACAAAGAAAAGATGCAATAAAACCGGACGGAAACTAATTTTTCAAATGCACCTTGATGTTGCAGTACCTACTTCTGCTTCCTCTACCGTAGACAAAGCATTCATAGAATACTGCCACTCACTGTTACATAATAAAAGAGTGGGGGTGCTGGAGACCACGTAACCAGTCCAGAGGGGCTAAAATTAATTATGTAATCTTGTCATCTTGAGTATATGCACATAAAGGTAGTGATGGAAACCAGCACTGACATTTTATTTTGCAGACATTTCTGAAATTCACTTAAATCTTATGTAACATTTTATTGGAAACATAGCCATTACTCATCATCAACAAGAAAAGTTCTTACACAAATGCTCTGCTGTAACTGTGTTACTGTGACATCTGTGGGTGAAAAGAAGGAAAGATGGTGGAGTGACTGAAATCCACATCCATGTCCAAGTGATTAGCTGTGAAGCTATGCCCATTAGGCAAATGATGATTATTGGCTGCTCATTATTAGGCTATTACAGTGTCATTAAAATTACATTATGAGCCCATTTGGTGCAGAGTGCAGTTAGACACACACAAACACATCAGCGCCACACATGAGTAAATTCTGCCCAGCAAACTCATTTCATCCAAAGACTTAGCATTTACACGCACACAAAGAGAGAGAGAGGAATGTAGGTGCAGGCTGACACAGGACCAGCTTCAGACATGTAAGAACTTGTCTCATTTCTTTTCTATAGGTCTCTGACTCTCAGAGCTGCACCATTCCTACCTGACATTTCTACTCTTTGCTTTCGTTCCCGTCTCCTCTGACGCACACCCAAACACTGACACATACACTTTGAGAGCTTTGAAGTCAGTGCACTACATTGTTTTCTCGTTTAGCTGTGAACGAAGGAAGAGGCTCTGGGAAAATAGCAGAGAAGTCCCATGTCCGACGTCGCCCATGACTGGGAGTGTGTGTGTGTGTGTGTGTGTGTGTGTGTGTGTGTGATGTTTTCGGTGTGTGTCTCAGGGGGGCCAGTCATTATGGGTGAATGGGCAGGATGGGACTAGAGCTGTCACACGGAGGGGCTCAACAACACACATACCATAAAGTGGGTGGGTGTCCCAGTGCCTGTCACTGTGTGGGATCCCTGGACTACACTGGTGCAGAGGCATGCAGCATTTTACACACATGCATGCACAAAAACACTCAGGCAATCATATCACTGCTGTGGTTGCATTCAGGGATTAACATGAGAAGACACACGCAGTTTTCAAGAGCCCCCTGCATCTGACTCAAAGAAAGTCGTTCTGTCGGAGCGATGACTTTGCAATGACTTCATGTGTTAGAAAGCACTAGCTAGAAAAGAAAGGTCATATGGTGTGCTACAATTTTGCACACCATAAGTGTACAGTGATTTTGTCTGGGCAGACCATCTTAGACCATCTTGTTTGGGCAGTCAATCTTTCCTAAACTTAGCATTCCACAGAAGATACATACATATGGTAGTAAACCATATGGAAAGAAGTTACAGGACGAGAGAGAGACCTGAGATCCTTTCCTCAGTAAATAAAAAAATCCTTCTGCTCACTTGTAGCAGAGACGAAGTTGTATAGATTAGAAGAAAATTTGCACACAATAGTATTGGAAATGTATTGTGGGTCATCTTGTTTGTTCTTACGGCTATGGTGTTTTCTGGAATGAGTAGAAATGTTGGTCTGTTTAACTTATACTGTGACTAGACAAAGATGAAAAACACATGAATAACTGTGTATAAGGCCTATACACTACATATACGTTATTTTTATTCTTGTAAAGTAAAACTTCATTGTGCCCCTAATTTATTAATAATTTCCTAGTATGTTTCCTGGAAAGATGAAAGATTATATATGTTGGTACTAATTATAGGTAAAATAGAGACAACAGGTGTTTTTGGACCAAACTGTTCTGGGGACTCCCTGAGAGGAACTTTCCACTGGGGAGCTCCCCTGAGAACTACATACTTTCTTTTTGCATTCACACCGCCAATTGCAACGCTGACGTGACACAAGCCACACACAGGTTTTTAAAAATGGCAGTTGCAGTTGCTGCATTGACATCACTCAAGGTTGTTACTCTTGTGCTGGGAAGAGTACCTACTCTGAAGTACAAGCTAAAAAAAGTCCCTGAAAACGGTGTTCTAAGACCCACTGTTCTTAGGAATATGAAACAGGTCCTCCGGTTTGAAAATGTTTAATGTTCTGGGAAAGTATACAGTGCCTTGAAAAAGTATTCATACGAATTGACCATTTCCACTTTTTGTGACGTTACAAGCACAAACATAAATGTATTTTATTGGGATTTTATGTGATAGACCAACACATAGTAGAGCATAATTATGAAGTGGAAGGAAAATGATGATTTTTTATCCAGTGAAACCCACTGCCTTCAGAAATCACCTAATTAGTAAATAGAGTCTATAGAGACATATGCTAAGCTTTGAACATCTCACGGAGCCCTGTTCAATCCATGATCCAAAAATGGAAAGAGTATGACATAACATGCAAACTTACCAAGACATGGCTGTCCACCTAAACTGACCTAAACTGAGGCCGGGCAAGGAGAGCATTAATCAGAGAAGCAGCCAAGGGGCCCATGGTAACTCTGGAGGAGCTGCAGAGATCCACAGCTCAGGTGGGAGAATCTGTCCACAGGACAACTATTAGTCGTGCACTCCACAAATCTGGCTTTTATTGAAGAGTGGCAAGAAGAAAGCCATTGTTGAAATAAAGCAATAAGCAGTTTGCCACAAGCCATGTAGGGGACACAGCAAACATGTTGATGAAGGTGCTCTGGTCAGATGAGACCAAAATTTGACTTTTTGGCCTACATGCAAAACGCTATGTGTGGCGGAAACCTAACACTGCACATCAACCTGAACACATCATGCTTTTCTTCAGCAGGGACAGGGAAGCTGGTCAGAGTTGATGGGAAGATGGATGGAGCTAAATGCAGGGCAATCCTGGACGAAAACCTGTTAGATGCTGCAAGATATCTGAGACTGGGGCAGAGGTTCACCTTCCAGCAGGACAACGACCCTAAACATACAGCCAGAGCTAAAATGGAATTGTTTAGATCAAAGCCCAGTAAAGTCCAGACCTAAATCCTATTGAGAATCAGTGGCAAGACTTGAAAATTGCTATTCTCCATCCAATCTGACTGAACTGGAGCTATTTTACAAAGAAGAATGGGCAAAAATTGCAGTCTCTAGATGTGCAAAGCTGGTAGAGGCATACCCCAAAAGACTTGCCACTGTAATTGCAGCGAAAGGTGGTTCGACAAAGTGTTGACTCAGAGGGGCTGAATACATATGCACGCTGCTCTTTTCAGATATTTATTTGTAAACAATCTCAAACACCACGTATCATTTTCCTTCCACTTCACATCACATGTGGGAAGCTGTCTATCACATAAAATCGCAATAAAATACATTTAAGTTTGTGCTTGTAACTTCAAAAAATGTGGAAATGGTCAAGGGGTATGAATAATTTTGCAAGGCACTGTACAAGTACCATTTAATTAATTTTAGGTTTTAGGAAAGAAACTGGAAAATATATAGTAATTACAGAATGTAGTTGTGTAGACTTTAAGGACGGGAAAAACCCATTTAAATCCTTAAAGTAAATATTCATTTTTATCAGAAACGTCTTTCTCTATATTTATATCCATATAATTGTATGCTTGCCTGTAGACAAATTTGACATTTTAGCATGTTTAACTAAAAGTCAAGTAGAAGTAGAAGTGTACACATCAATTAGCGTTTCACTTTTGCATGTAATTAGTAGCAAATTACATGGTCCTTTCCAGTGTACAAAATAACCCTTCCAAATCAGTTTCTTTCTAGGAAATTATTGGAAAAATATGGGGACAAATAAAGTGTTACCAAGTACATGCTTGTACTTGTTACATTTCACAGTGTGGTTACATGTGACAAATAATATTGATTGCTTGATTGATTGATTTCTGGATTTCTTGAAAAGCAGCTAAATTAAGAGAAGAAAGGGCAGCGTAGATGCAGTCCTGCTCTGCACCAGCTCTCAGCAGAGGTCTGTGGCTCAGGCTGGAAGAGGGAAAGCTGGATAGCAAGAAAATCTGACACTGGAAACCTTGTGTGGATGGTTGCAGAGGCTCTTTTAATGGCTTCCTCCCCCAAAAACATTGTGTTAAGGACAAGATGGGGGTACTGCACTGAGTGACAAGAGGACCTCCCACTTTAACAGGCAACGTGATGAGGCGTGACCACTACTGACAGGTGTTTTGTCTCACTCAGAGTGGCATGATGTGGCCATTATAATGGCCACTTCCACTGAAAGGCATGAAGAAATCCCACACCAAATGGGGAGAAGAACCTTGCATGCTTGGGCAAACATGGTAGTTTCTGCCTTTTAAAACTGGAGCTTATGTAAGTCTCGACATCAATCAATAAGGGTATGGGGTAAAGGGGTATAACAGCACTCATGGGAGCCACTACACATCAAAGCCACATGTTCTGCCAATTGTCGGTTCAAACATAGTTTTTGTGCTTCTTAGGGTTTCAGGTGTGTTTACCCTTAAAAGCTGATTGAATTCACAAGGCCAGTCTGGAATTTAACCAGCAGAAATCTTCTTTGAGCCACAAAGAGAAAGCATTAAAATCCATGCACAAATCCAATTACCATGCACAAATCCTCCAGTGTTTCTCGGTAATGCTACAGCACACTGTAAGGTACTTAAATGCTAATGTTAACTAGCACCAGTGCTGCCTCCTTAATCAAAGACACAACATCATTCAAGTCAAGTGCTCTAGAGAAGGGGCAGTTGTACATGTTCAAAATAATGTTTTGGCTTCCATTCATTTTAGAGCAGTATTTTCAGTCACTGACAATAGAGCTTTTCAAGAATGCGCTCCAAAGTGGATGAAATGTAGAAAAGAACAGCTAAGCCTTTGGATGACATAATTTCATTTAAGAAGCCAGATTTCTGCTGAGTCTGACTCTCTGGGTTCTTATTACAGCTGTTCACTTGGTCAAAAGTGTACATTTATGCAATCAATTCAAAAGCGTCTGAGCACACCAGTCCAGGCACCTCAGTTTCATAAACTACTTTGGTGGAGTTGTTGGATCTAGAGGGAGAGGGACTTGGCTGGGACCGCTTTAACCGGAAGGGAAGGGCCCTGAGTGGGGAACACATGAAAGGACAACACCGTCATCTGTGAGCTTTAATGACAGACTGAGCAGCCTTGTTTTGACTGAAGAGCTCTTTCAATATGCATAACAAAAGACGTCCTTCTGGGACTTCCCTGGCAACAGCACCAAATCCCCTCACAATCTTCTATTGTTTTTGCCACTGCACTTCATCATGTCATCATCAGGGGTGGTTGAGGTTACATCAAAGCATAAAGGCATCTGCCTGAGCAAAACCTTCTGCTTTTGATGGCTCTTCCTGTGTGCTGGAGATCAGCACTCTTCAAAAAGGCAGACAGTTCAGGGTCTGGTCCTGCTAAAATAAGCTTTTACCCAATGTAATCTCCCCTACTTAAATTATATAGAGCTCTTCACTACTCTTTCGATGTCAATGTCTGTTCTCGTAAATGAAACAGAGCCACGACTGGACAAATTACTCTCACCATCTCGCTGAACAATGTTGTGAAGAGTACCAAGCACATGCAAAATAGTCAGAACAGGACAGTGCACTCTCATCTGGCAACCTTTCTTCAAAAGCTAAAACATGTTTTTTATAACAAAGTCTAAGCACTGTCTTTCAGTGCCATAAATGACTCAAAATCTTCCCAGTTTTCCACTTAAAACACCATGAATTTACTAATTTTCCATATAGAACCAATGCAAAATGGCAGTAAGCTAAGATGGGTAGATAAATTCCATAGGTCTTGATGGTGTCTTCTTGACACAACATGGACAGGAAATGGCCAGCAAAAAAGCTATTGGCCAGGTATACAACAAAACATAATGTACTAATTGTAAAACGATGGAACCCAGATATTAACCTCTATACAAACAACAACAACACTTCATGCATGACTACAAATGCAGCAAATATTCAAAGGTGACTATATCTGACATTTGTTTCCAAAAACATCCAAGTCACCTTCTATCCCTACAGATCCTGGGGTCCTTAGAGGAGGGGTGGGGGAGCTTGCAGATGTGGTTTGGGAAGGAGACCATGGCCATTATGACAGAGAGATTAAAGTAAAGGGTGTGGTCTTACCTGGTAGGGTGTTGGGAGGACAAAAGAGGAGACAGCACATGAAAGAGAAAGAAAAGATAACATTAGACGCTATTTGCCAAGCTTTAAGCCATATTTGTATGCACATTTGTTTAGTATACAATCACTGCAATGATAAAGTGCTGTCTAGACAGAGGCACCTATGGGTTTTACGGGGGCTCAAAAGCAAACTATTGCTATAATGGACACTTTGTCTGGAAGGAGATGGTGTTCCATCCTACTACCACTGTGAAGCACTTTGAATCAAGACACATATTGGTGGAAATCATCAATCATCTTCATATTTCAAGGTAAAGATCTATATTTGGATTCAGACTAGAACTGCAAGCACCTGCCTTTCTGGATCACAACAAAATTACATCAAGCCCTCTGACTTGGATGTTGTAACAAAATAAGTATAGATTTTCTTCCACTAGATAGCTGGTTTTCGCTGATGTTGGATTTGTTCAATGTCTCCTGAGGTTTTGAAGTTATTTATGGCTATGTCATATTAGGGCAGAATAGACGCAGTAGATAGAAAGGCAGACACACAACACAATAAGCATTTGTTTTCTATTTTCATGCTGCCTCCGCAGAAGCTTTTAAAAGTCAGGATACTCTGTCAGAACTACTGGCAAACTCACTTATAAAGACCTTAATGTGCAATGCAATTTAAAGTTACAGGAAAGCTAGCAGGAGGACCTTGGTTTTTTTTTTTTTGTCAAACTACTATTTACTACATTAGAATGAACTGTGATGCTTTATGTATTGTCAAGATTAAAAATCTAGAAACATGTGATGTATATTCTGATAATCAGTTTCTGTCCCTATTCTAGGAAGTATGTATTCCTCCATAGCTCCCACTGGGCAGGAAAAGTATTAACTGCAGTACAGAGACACTCCATCTCCATCCCTTCCTACTCTTTGGCGACCATCCTTCGGCTCTGTGACAAGCACTGAAATATTTACAGCCTTAGGATCAGTTCACCAACAGGTTCCACTTGTTACGTAGGAGCCACAGTAGTCACCCTCCTTTGGCATCCATATTTCAAAAAAGTATTGGAGGCACTGCAGAGGCAAGCTTGTTGAACCACAATATGGGCACTCAAAATCATATACAGAAATGTGCTCTGATAAGACCACAAAGCAGGAAGTGGAATGCAGCTTTAAGTCTAGAGCCATGTTTAGAGAAATCATTGTCTTTTTCATTGTCTAATTTGTTGATACAATATCAAAGCACAGTATAACACATATGTAATCCTTTGAGCTTAAACTGGGAACTAGATGTAACGATGCCTGATTTATCAGTGCTGACTAATGGTGAACATGAATTCCATGACAAAACACACACTTTGCAGAAAAGCTGTGATCTGCGATCGAGATTGCAGTTTTAGAGAAAATGGTTCCCTAGGCACAACAAGGAAGAGCTTCACATCTCCTTTGTAAAAATACTTAAAAGATGATAATGGAAGTAAAAGAGGGGAAATGGAGATTCTAAGAAAAGCTCTTAGTTTATCACCCAGCTTGGTGCCTTGATGAAGAGATACCCTGCAGTGGGAAAAGAGGTCTAGACAAAACAAGACTGCTCTCATCTCTGTGTTGCCGCTCTCTCTTCCAGCCAGGAGTGCTATCCATCCCTATTCATCTACTCTGGGTCACTAGAGCGGTGGGTGAACCTAGTAAGTTAAAGCCTCTTCTCACCCAGAAGAGAATAAGGGGCAAAGTGGAGGTACTGTGAGGTAACTGGGACAATTCTACTTTAGTCTTAGGCTTAGCGCTGGCACAAGGCTGAGCCAATCCTCTCTTTGGGCTTTGAGAGGTAAAGACACAAACAGCTGCAATGAGAGAACATAGAGGTATATATCCTTTCTAAGATATATGCCTGAAATCTATTTTTTTTTTGTTGAAACAACTGAATTGAACTCCATTAGTTCAGGCTGTTTTAAACATACAGATGTAGACACCTACGCTAAAGGTTGGACACTTTTCAAACTGGCGAGTGCAGTCTACTGAAAAACACACATTCCAGACAGTAAAGACACTTATGGAAACATCTCCTTAGAAGCTAGAGCAGGCTATATCTAGCAACACAGCCTGGCGTTTAGCTATAAAACTTCAAGTAGCAGCACAGTAATGTTTAACTCAATCAGTGATAGCCTGAATGGCTCGTATGAGTCACATTAAAACTGTCAGTGAGTTGGTTTCACTTTTAAAAGATACAGTATCTGTTAGGACGCAGTAAACAACCCCTGCCTGTCCTGTTGCCGTGACACAGTTTGACTCAGCGCACACAGGCTGAAATTATATAGCCCCCGTTTTAACAGCATACCCATATATTAAAGAAGTCAAGTAATGGCCCGTACAGAGAGGGGGAAATTGCCAAGAACAGCCCCTTAAGATCGACGGCACTAAGAGTAATCAAGTTCCCAAGGAATCTTCATTACACAGAGAGCACTCAGCTTTATTGCGGGAGACGGACGTTGCTAGCGTACAAAAAGGATTTATTGATTGCACTTAATGCAATAGCATGCAGGATCCAACGCAACAATTTCATTAGGTTTTTCTTTACAGCCATGTTGTGAGTGCTTGGCAGGACCAGGGAACCAGGCAACATTTGAAGGACAATCTCGGCATAAGGACGATAGGACAAGCTTACACACACAACTCACACTCCCTAACACAGCCTTAAAGGGGTACTCCACTTTTCTATCCAGACTTCAAATTGTGCTGCAAACACAAGGCATGGCGCTTGAAGGACGTAGGCATTTACCACGCAAGGAATGTGTAGAAAAAGGCCCATTAGGCTTGACCCATTAGGGACTAAAAATCAGGATATATTCTACAGCACTGATTTTGACCATTCCTGTTTTTAATCTGCCTCTGGTGAGACCCCCAACTTAATAATATTGCTATGCTAAATCGCTGGAGCGCTCCTTTAACCCTTTTCATCTGAAGGGATGAGAAAGGGTTTTCAGTTTTCATAACTTAGGGCTGAGGCTTTGAGATGTTCCTCGCTTATGCATTACCTTTGCAGATACAACAAATTACTAAATCCAAACAACATTGAATACATTTAGCCTGTGCTTAATAGAACTGCGTTGCTTTGGTTTAATCAAAGTAGAGTAATGCCAACAACAAACTCCAACATCAACATCAACTTGTCACAAGGTCCACTTCCTGTTTGATTTTGGTAACTCTGTGTTCGATTATGTTTTGTTTCCTTTACTTCCGTCTGGTCTGTGTCCCTCATATCCATCTGTATGATTATTTTCACCTGTCCCTTATTATCTGTTTCTTCGGGAGGTATTTATGGCCCAGTTTTTGCCGTGGCATTTGCCAGTTTTTTCTCTGTACTTCTCAGTTGAGCATATCAGTGTTCTTTGTAGGTATCGCGTGTATGCCCACCTACCTGTTTTTGGACTTTGCCTTTTGCCAGCCCCTGTCTATTCTCATTGGATGTTCAGACTCTGCCTGTTTTTGGACCTTGCCCTCTGTCTGTGCCAATTGCCTGTATGATGCTTTGGATTGTTTCCTCTGTGTACCGTAGAGGATCTGTTTCATTACCTGTTCTGACTTACAGTGGATCGTACTCTCCCAAAGTAAAGTATTGATTATTTCAAACATTGCTGTCTGCTGCGTTTCCTGTTGTGACGGTCACATCTACAGCATAAGCTACGGTAACCCCACGCATTGGCTAACTTTGTCACCATTTTGGTTGACCATGTTATACAGAAAACAATAACCACACCATTTAGATTGGCACATATTCATGGTTTATCTTCATTTATTGTATTAGTTCAGGTGGGGTGCACGCATTTAACTCTTTTGTCAAAATTATGTTGTATTGCGCTTAATTATTTTGTTTTACTGGTGCTGGGGGGTCCATGCTTCTGTCGCTGGAGTTATCTGGGGAGCACAAAGAAAAGATGGCTTCCAGGAAATGCAGGACTTACGAACAGGAGTTACCAATTAGGATGTACCAACTGCCTGCCAACCCCGGGGGAAGATTGGGAATATTTTAAATGGGTAACGGCAAAATTGAAGTTAATTTGCTTTCTAAATTTCATTTATTTTATTTAGTAGAAGTTTGTTTCAGTGTATAGACTGGCCGAAGTTAAGTTTATTGTTTTGTATAATCCCCCCCCATGTTCCTACTGGCCTGATCACCCAGTAAATGTTCCACTGTCTGTGTCTCAGTTTTGTTAAGTTAGTTACGTTATGTTGAGCACCTGTTAAGAATGCCTTTGTCTGTTTATGGGCCCGAGATATTGATTGATGTGTAACTTTAAGTAATTTTTGTATAAAAAAACCAACCTGGCTTTGGTAAATTACACCTTGTGTCCTCATACCTTCATGCTTGGTCCCTCATACGTGGATTTGGTTGAAACGATTTCTCCAGTCATCACACAGCTAAAATCAACAGAACTCATGTAAATTTGTGATCCAGAAGGGCAGATGCTTGCATTTTATAATCTGACAATACAACGGAGCATGTATTGTTCCAGGCTAACGGGCACTAATTTCATTTGATCTTCTGCATTGTAGATATACACATTAAATTCTTGGCTGCTAAAATGATATTCAATAGTGATAAAATTGTTTTAAAGAATAAATCTGGAACAGACTACAAGAAAATATCATCCCCATTGAAAACGGATGCAATGGTTTGTCCTTGGTGACGAGATGAAAGGGGAGATCCTCGAGTCTAACAGGATTCAAATGCTTTAAAACATCCAGTGTTGGCTTAAAAAACAATGCCCATTCTTAGGCCAGTCAAACACTACTGGCAAAGCTGCTTGATTTGCATTTGCCTTATTTAAATCTATTCTCATTCGAGGCCAGTTTTCTCTCTGCCCTCTTCAAACTGCGAGAAGAGGAGAAACCCATCTGGAGAGGGTGTGAGGAGGAACAGCCTTGTGTTCCAGCTGTTTGATCTTCCTCTTACCCCCAAACTGAACCACTTGCCAGATGCTGACACTTGTCATTTCTTTTTCCAACTCCATCCACCCACCCTGCTAGCCCCCTCTCTGACCCCTTATTTATTGGGTCAGGGCAATAAAATCTGTGTGCTGCTCTCCAGAGGTGTGTTGACTTGAAGTCACCCCTTGACACCTGTGCAAAGACTGAGGCGCATGATGCTGTTGAAACAGTGGAGATGTGAGAAACTGAAGCTGGTGGGCCTGACGGAGATAGTACAGTAAATCACTTTTTGAATCCCCATTTTAAAGGTATCTGGAGGCATCCTTGAGTGATTTCATGTTTCAAGGTCTATAATTCTCCAGTTGAGTCATATGGGCTATGTAAGAATTAAAAGCATTTCCAAAAAGCCTGTAGCAAGGGGGCGTTAAGTTTTTATGGTGTCATTATTCAAGAGTGTTTAAGATCCTGACTACGGGGGGGGGATGGTGGATGCCAAGTGTTTCGACTTTCAAATACAGGAAGTCAAAAATTAACAACAATTGTGGGTTTTATTTTTTCGGCTGCCCTGTAATTACATTAGGCTGGCAACTTAAGCTCCCAGAGGGCTTTGCCAATAGTTCTCAGTGCAGACTGAACGACAGACATTAATCGAGTACACCAAGCTCTTTCACTAGGTCCAGAAAAATCTGCACCTTCATCCACAAGAGGAGTGAACTTCAGCATGTGTGCTAAAGCTAAAAGTAAAAATATGAACACTTTTCTTTCAATTAGACATGTCCACCTAAATGAGGTGGTCTGAAACTTGTTCCCGTCAAATTGGTCAGTCTCTTGTACCATGATAGAATAATGCCCACAGGAATCTAAAAATGTTTCAGCCCATACCAGTGGTTGTGTTGGGCCTTTCATTACGTTGTTCTACATTTTCTCTGGATGTTTTTGAAGAGGAGTTTGCAAGCAGACCATAGAATGAAACAAGTCTGAAAGACAGGATGCAGGATTATTAGGGGACAATCAAACATTATGCTGTGCTCAAACAAATGAGCCCAGCATTAAAACAACCACAGATATAATAATCTAGGGTGTCTAGGCCACATTCTGATGAGGTACAGGCTGAACGGTTTCATTTTTCACTGACAAAGCATGGGCAACAGTGAGTAAGCAAAAACGGAACGGCTCTTGGGCAGCAACTCAAAAGAATTCTGCATCAACCACTTATGAAGTCATTTACATCAGACGTTGCTATATTGAACACAAATCCTACAGTTATAAAATAATGCCTTCTAACATTCTTGCATTTCATGGTGGTCAATGCAGATGGTGGTCAAATAGTATTCATTCTAGCCCTTGTCTTGGGTCATCCTTCATTTACTCTTGTGGTTTCACTGCAGAGGCTTTGCACTTAGCTGTTCTCATATTCATCAGCCTTGACTGGGCTACGAGGAGCATATTGACCTGTGCTTGACACTCTCTCGAGACGTATGTTCTGTGATTGAAATGAATGGGCCGATGGCAGGTTGGTATTACTGAGACGGATGGACTCAATTCATTGGGACACTAAGCACACACACTGAGGGGTTCTTTTCTTTCCCTGGTTATTGCAGTGCCTATTTTGTTTGAGTTAAGGTGGAGTTATGAATGAATACAATCAGTTCCAGATCATGTCACAGTAGGCAAAGCTTATCCCGCAGCAGGTGTGAAGCCATTTTATGTTATGCGGTCAGTGCTCTGATACATTATCATTGCCATATTTGTGTTGCAGAAGGGAGGGATTTCTATCACAGTCACAGTACTTTTAGAAAGCAGCTGATTCCCTGATATATGGAAACAGAGCCCCAGACGACAGTGTTCTACACAAACACGGTGCAAAATGCATGATCGGTGCATTAAGCTATTTGGGAACTGTTGGCAAGCTATTTGGCCACTGCAAAAGTACAATGGGAATCATTTCAGATATTTTGATACGATACCAAAACCGACACCTATAATTCAATACGATACCTTCACAATAATTTTTTCGATACTTTATATTGTGAAAACCCTATACAAATATCAGCCAACTAAAAATAAATTCTAAAAATTATTATACAGTGAGCATCATAATTCATTGAACATTAACACATAGTGTTATTTTAGTTCTGTTCTGTAGCACTTTGAGATTGAAATAATACAATGACAATGAGGTCCTTGTGAACACTTTAATGTAACTTGTATCAGGCAATTAACTCTCAATTAACATTCTTATGGATGAAGATAATCATATCTCCCTGTTCTGGAAGGAAACTGATCCTTTCCACACTAATTGTGTCCCCAGTTGTTGAGAGAGTGCACTCAACTGGAGTGGAGGACACTTGGGGACACAAGTACTTAGCACTAAGTTCAAACAAGATCAGTAAAGTCTCTTTTCTCTCCAACCACCAGATTATGGTATTTGTTGAGGTCAACACATCAGGTAGACTTCTATACAGCTCCAATTCCTTTCTTGTGTTGGCTGCATCAGTCCACGTGTTAGTGCTGATACCCTTATTATCGCTGATGGATATGGCCCTGTCTTTTCCACAAAGACTTCTTCTTCTTATTCTTCTTCTTCTCCTAGTTTTACGGCAGTTAGCATCCAGTTTATTGGTGCATTGACGCTACCTTCCGCTCCGGAGAGTGGAACAGACAATAGGCTCAACTAACCCTTCATACAGTTTCCTCTTCTCAGCTCTTCTTCTTCTTCTTCTAGTTTTATGGCGGTAGGCATCCAGCTTATTGGTGCATTACCGCCACCTTCCACTCCGGACAGTGGTACAGACAATAGACTCAAAATCTACATCTTAAGAAGCACCCAAAAGTGCATTCAGGAGGGTGAACCTCTTTTGTGTTGGAATCTGAGAAAAAAAAATGCAGATGAAAGGCACATGGCTCAAAATGATATCCCACAGACAGGGGACAGTGGCATGGCATTGAGATTAGAGAAAGACGAGGGATGTAGATATTAAGTCTGTTGTCTGTTCCGGAGTGGAAGGTGGCGGAAATGCATCTGGATGCCAACCACTGTAAAACTAGAAGAAAAAGATTATCATACACATAATTTTTCTTTAGCTAGTCTAGCTTAGTCTTGCATATTACACGCCATCATCCTCATTCTCTTCCAGTGCAGCTGCTTCTTCTTTCGCCTGACCGTCATCAGATTTATGTTCCTTTATAAATGGAAAAAGATGTTTTTTAAGTAATATGTTTAATTCTTTCATATATAATGTGTCTATAAGATAGTCTGTCGGCTTCATATAAACCCCTCTGAAGTGCCTGTCTCTAGTACTGCAACTGCAAGCAATTATTTTCCTCAAGCCTCAACCCACATTTAGCTTTAAACTGTGGACCCATAGCGGTGGCCTCTTCCAGGAATGGCCTGATCTTCAGCTACTGAGAAAATGATAAGGCATAAGTTAAAACTCACGTAGTCAGGGCAATTCACCCTGAACTTACTATGTACCGCTCAGAGAGATCATCCCAGGCCTTCCTCTTGACAGTGGCAGAGATGGAGTCCTCACCAACTTGCCTTGAAGTGGGCTTCCAGTTTCTGAATGATTGGGAAAATCTGGCTGGAATTTGGGGTATGCTCCATAGAGACAGAGTTGCCCATGTACAGGACTCTCATTATACTACCAAAGTCCTCTGCCTCCTTAAGGTCCTGGTCTGTGATTATTTCCAGTCTGAAAGATAACATACTGCTAACACATACAAAACACAGCCTTTTGTTCAGTAGTCTAGCCTATAAAGTGTATTGCTCTAAATAAGATTATTGCCCTAAACAAATAACCCTTGACAATCTTACCTATCTCTTTCTATTATATTCTCAGGAGAGGGTCCATACAAGTTGCCTAAAGGGCAGGACACTGCTCAGTGAGCCTTTCAACCATCAAGAACAATGTATTCCATCTGGTCTTCAAATCCAACACCAGTCTGTGCTCAGAAAGTTCTTAAAATATAAAAACTATAGTTAGTTAGGAGGATATTTATCTACATATAAATATTCTCCCCTTTATTGAAAATAATAATGAATACATACTTAGGAGGCGTTGCTTCTGCTCTTTTCAGCCACAATATCACTGGCAGCTCATCTGGCAACACTTTGTTCTGTGTAGCGCTTTTGTGCTGCAAGATTAAGACAGTGAGCAAAGCAAGGCAATTTCATGAAGCTCATTATCCTGGCCACTACATCTGTATTTGTGGCATTGTCCATTGTAATCACCACCACATTCGTTTTTATGTGAAATTCATCCAATATAAGTCTAATTTCTGCAGCCACGTTAACTCCTGTCTGTGCTTGGTACATGGGTTTGGGCTGAAGAACGCACTGCATCAGCATGCCTGACTTTATGAAGTCGGCCGTCACAGAGAGATAATGGTCCTGTACAACACCTGTCCATCCGTCACAGGTCATTGCCACTTCCTTCGCCTCCCTCAACTCCTTGTTCACTCTCTCCCTCTCTACCTTGTACCAAGCAGGTACTAAAGTATTGGACAGTATGTCTCTGGACGGGAGCTCTTAATAAAACAACGATAAAAAGAAACAATGTATGTCTTGCAGATGTTGAAAACCCAGCCTCAGCAAATGGAAGTAGCCTACTATTAAGTATGTATTTGAAGCCGGCTTTTCCAAGTCTGAGACTCTTTCTGAGACTTACTTTTCCTAGTGAAGTTGCAAACCTGTAGAGAAAAGGTAGAGATTGTACTGTGTTGAAAGGATGCAACAAGTTGTCACACAGCTAACATGTTATTGGCGAGCTAAATTCTTGCGAGAACCATACATGTTATTTCATCGTTGCCAACAGAAGACCCAGAACTTGTGGTGGAGCTCTCATGCTCACCACATGGAGTGTTGTCAAAGATAGTGCTGTTGTCCACTCTTAAGTTGATGGATGAGCACATGTTCAATCATATTTGAGGTGTTCCCGGACTTGCATTTTATAATAGCCTGGTTGCATTTTACACTCTTGCTTTCCATTTTAACAAAACACATCCAAGCTTTGTAATGCATCTTGAATGCTCACTGAACTTGCCCACCCAGCTTTCAACTCCAGGGAAGGCCGAGCCTAATGATGTTTTCCCAGATAGCTTCATGCTGATTTGTCAGTCAAGTCACCTCCATAAAACAGTGATTGGCTGGCTGCAATAGCGTTCATGTCGTCTACCATAAAGTATAGAAATTTGGCACAGATAAAACAAAAAAGTGATACTCAGTACGATCGACATATGGCAAATTACAAATAGCACCTTTATTTGATACCTAACCCTATAAGTCTATAGCAGCATAACATGTAGCATGTATCGTCTAGATCTGGGCACATATCACCTCTATAAAACAGTGATTGGCTGGCTGCAATAGCGTTCATGTCGTCTACCATAAAGTATAGACATTTGGCACAGATAAAACAAAAAAGTGATACTCAGTACGACCGACATATGGCAAATTACAAATAGCACCTTTATTTGATACCTAACCCTATAAGTCTATAGCAGTATAACATGTAGCATGTATCGTCTAGATCTGGGCACATAGCAATTTCATTATACAGATTTGCACTGACAAATAACTGTTTCTCCTCTCTCTCCCCCTCAGATGTAAGATGATGGCATATAAAACAAATGGGAGGGGAAACTCCTGCAGCACGTTGTTGGGCTCTATTATGCATTTTTTCTGATTAATCTGGTGTATGTGTGCATGAGGAGGCCAACAAAAAAGTGGTCAAACATTGAGCTTTTTCCAAACCTGCAATCTGACAGATATGTGAGCATTAGCAGATTGACGGTATTCATTCTAAAAGTGGGGATATGTCAAGATCTCAAAGGGGCAATTACAGCAGAATTCACCTTTTCATTTCACAGTCAATCCTGGTTTAGCGTGACAGCTATGACTCAGTGTATTTCTGATTTACCTGAAACCTGAAAAGTTCCTTAAAGCTCAACCTGCTTCTAAAGAAAAAAAAAAAAAAAACAGCCTTATACTCCGACTGCACTTGGTGAAGCATGACAGTACAATAATATGGGGCTTTGCTTCATTGACGCATTAATCACATGACACACGAGGAAAATAGGATTGGCATGATTGGTCCATTTTTACATATTATTCATGAATTATTTATTAATGTACACCCCGGTCTCTGTGCAACTTGCATGTTATTAAATCTACTGATTAAAGTACACCAAGGACAAAACTAGCTTAAAACCTGAAAAATTACAACATGGCACCTTTCGTCAGACCATTCTCTCAAACATGCATAGGATACATTCTCTCAAACATACAAACATAAATAGGATTTAGAAAGAGTTCAACAAAATAAAATACAAGATAAAAATAGGTTAAAATAGAATAAGAGGTAACACAGATGTAATATTGTTACACAAGAGAAATGGATTAAAACATTTTGTATAATTAATCAAATGTGAAAACTGAAATTACGAAGTCACCTACGGTATTTGAACAAAAAAAACGCAAACTGATGGGAACCTGTGGTGAATGCTTCTGTAGCTGTATTTCTATTTTGACACTAACCACTTATTAGTGTGTGCATGTGTGCGTGTATGAAAGGACAAACTTTCCCAAATCCTCATTGAAAGGGTCTAATTGCTGGTACAGATTTATATCTAGCCTGCTGACGAAAAACAGACAAACCCTGGGAAAACGCTAAGACCAACTGGTTTTATCTTTTTTACAAAACATTAATTTGGTCAACACCCAGCAGTCACTCTAGTATATGTAGTGTTATGTTGAATATAAAGTCACATGACCAACCCAAATTGGGTCATGTTGAGATGGTAGACTAGTATACCTCATTCTTGGATTCACACACACAGTCCGTTATGCATTATTCAGAATACAGCTCCATACACACAGCACAGAGCAGCACTGAGCCTCATCAAACAAAAACTTTCCCAGTCAGACAGAGGTGTACATAATTGAAATTGGGGTCAGATTGGGAGGCTTGTGTGGCATTAGCCAGAGACTCACCCCAATAATTCTGTTCTCACCTTCTTGGATGACTGAAAAATATCTAACTTTACCTTCCAAGTGTCAGTATTTGTTCTCTAACAGTTCTTGTTACTTAGTGATCAGCAAAACTGTTTCCATACAAGCCACTTGGGATGTCATGAACAGCCAGTAAACATCTTTATCATCCAAATGGTGGATACATTTATTTGTGTGCTTTTATTTTGTACTAGTAGGAATTCAACCCTTTACAATAGCAATAGTAGTGGCAGGTTCTACTAACAGTCACTGTAGTATGTGTCCTAACATAATAATGCTTAAAAGCATTTAATATGCTGATGTTAGCTGATCCCTTCTAACCAGCTATTTCAGTTAGGACTACTTCACTACTTGTGCAATATCAATTTAAATTGATAAAAAAATGAACTCTGCAACAACTCTTGCACTCATTAGAGAACATGTTTGTCATTACAATTCAGTCCTGTAAAGAGCAAGTCTGCATTACTATCTACTGTAAAGCATTTAGCCTGCAGGAAAGAATTTCAGACTGTGAACAAAAGACCAAACAGAGGAAACGTGAGTGAACTTGCAGTGGCGGTGTAAGCCTTAATGTCAACCTGCTGAAGTATCTCACTGATGAATCAGGCTCAGTGTCCTGTATGTGTCAGTACTGATTATGTACATATTTTTGTATGTAGCGGTGCCAGTAAGCTCCCCTAAATGAGCTCCTGGTACCATGCCACAAATCAATCAGAGTGCCAAAAAACAGCCTTAATTCACAGCATACTTCAAATGCACGTATTTGTTTCTTAATATGACATTTCTTGCACTATTGGTGGCACTGGTTCTGCATTTGCACTGCATAAAATGATATTGACCTTCGCCTACAGTAATGAATAACGGAAAGCTAAGAGGTCTTATTGAATGTGTCGACAAAAAAGCCTGCCTGCAGGCTCTCAGTGGGAAACAGAGTGAAGGAGGGTGGAGGAGAATGAGAAAGGATCCCATTGTTGCAAAGGAACTCAGAGCTCAGCGGCACCCTGACACAGGTATTCTGCTAAATAAGGGCAGCATTGTACAGAGAAAGCATGCACACTGGCACAAAACATGACGGATTGGGGGTGCATGTGTGGCTTCAGACACCTGCTTGGATTCTGACCTTGGTATGGTTTTCAAATCACTGACATCTTGGATGTAGCATGTTTGTAGAGATTGGTACGTATACAGACAGTTCTTACTTGTGGAAGTAGACCAGGTTTGAACTTCTCTCTCAAGCTCTCTTTTTTTCATTCATCAGGCACCTACTTCCATTACGTTTTGTGTATAAAACCAAAGGCAACTTTGTGAATGCCTCTGAGTCGTTTTCCCCATTTGTACAATTCATTGTGTTGAGACTTCAGAAATCTTATAGAGAGATCATTTGAGGCAGTGAGATGCAGCCAGGAGGAGACTATGACAGCTGGCTTTTGGCTAGCTTTAGGGCATATTCAAACAAGTTCTGCCTCCTTTCAGACCTCCACACAGCTGTCCAATCACAGCGTAAAGTGGCTGTGAATGTCGGACCATCGGTTTTGGAAAGAAAAAGAAATGGTCGGATACAGCTCTCCCTTATCTGACCTCAGAAAGGTATGAGGGGAAGGGGGTCTCCAAAGGTATTTGACCATTCAACAAGCAGTTCAGACATAATATACTAGCCCCTGTATAGTGTGGCCATTCAGGACGGGTAAACACTTTTATCTATAAACGTTTCATAAATGTATTGGCATGGATATTGGTAATCTTCAAATAATACCCCCCTGCCAGTAGTACAAAATCTGTTCTGTGTGTACCAGATACCTAACCTAACTTGTTCCTGCTTTGTCATAACTTATTGCTTTTTCCACTTTTATTGCTTAAAGCATGGTACTGAGACACATATTGTGAAAAAACAATATATTCTTGGTTATTTGTGGGCAAGGCATAATTGTGGAAAAATGTGAAAGATTACAAGAGTGAGTGAGTGAGGGAGGGAGGGGGCTCAGGGTAAATTTTCCCATCCTCCCCAGGGGGGTTTGAGGCACACACAGACACCTTCCTGTATGTCCATGTCCCATAGAAATTAAACAAAGTTAACATTTTCATTGTGTATTTTACGACAGCCACAGACACATGAGAACTTCTGAAAAGGCACGTTGACAGCAAAGGACTCCCACAGGAGTTTGATGCTGCTCCATGCCTCTACTGCCCAGGTCGCCGAAGCATTTCCATTAAAGCATTCCATTCTCCTCGTTGTCCCCCCAGTACTAGGCAAATGGAGATACAGTGGCATTGATTCATTTATTGTGGGCCCAATGTGCTTTTCTCTGGCTCCTCAGCAAGCGGTGGCTGTGATCTAATTACCAGTGGAGAGATGAAGTCGTCTCCCCGAGCATAGCTGACAGGACCATTCTTCTTCTGAACAGAAAAGAAGCCGATGCTCAAATCAAGTCAGCTCCTCATCACAGAGGAGCTGAAACTAATGCAAGAGCACATTAGTTACAGAGAAGCCCAGGGATCATCGACTGAGCAGCCTAAAGGATGAGGCTGCATTGATCTCCATCAGCACTGGAGAAAAGCATCCACTGGATTGCTGCAGTCTCTTCTCCTCTAGAGATGAAAGTCCCCCTCACATAAAGGAAAACAAAGAATCCTTATTGAAAGATCTATCAAATCTCACCCAATCAATTGACTTTTTCCAAAACCAACATTATTGAATTTTCACAATAATGCCTATTGACTTCTTGCAGAACTGGACTACAGAGGGATAGCCTCTGTTTAGGCAAGTGCCAAAGGTCAAACATGCCTCACATGTCAATAAGACAGTAACAAGGCTTACTATATACAAACCCTGGCCAAGTCCATGTCACACAAAACACTTCACAGCCACTGTGGCTGCATTCCTCTGGCTTGTCCCTCAACAAACAAGTGCGCTCACCTTAGGAAACAGCTTGACCTGCTCAAGCCAAAGTCCGCGCTCACAAAATACTTTGTCTTGCCTCTTTTACATCTGGGACAGGACCACACACACATTGTGGCCATGACCAGCGTTGGTATTGTTCACATGGTTGCTAAGGTGCCATTGAAACAGTGGTAGCAAGGACAGAAGATAGCCGCAGTTGTTTAAAGTTATTGAATAGCCTCTGTTCGGTCTGCCATCCCTGCTGGTAATATAGCCTTGCTCTGGCTGGACGTTTATAGGGAACACAGGGTTGTTTGTAAGTTTTTATGTTTCTAGGCAAAGTTTAGAAGAGCTTGCTTGAGAAAAACTCTCGCACAAGCACTCAAACACCTCCTGGACTCAAACACATACAATGTCATCACGTGCTTTTGTGCTTGTTCCTGATCACTGTTTTGAGCTAATGAGATTTCAGGTACAATTATATTATAACAGCCTTTAACGGACATCATGCGTGAGGATCCAGACAGAATCCTTCTCATTAGGTATTCAAATGAAGGGGATTATATTCAAAAACATTTGAATCAAGTCAAGCATGTAAAATGCTTCTAATCCTTCTGTCAGACACAAAGCAACACTTTAATCTTAACAATCAAACTCACGATGAATCTGGCAGCTTGTGTTATGACTCTGTGGAGTGAAGAGACACTTCTGTGAAGACCATTTTAACAAACTAAATGGCTGGATGAATTTGTCAGGAATTATTTTGGCCTGCATGAATTTAAATGAGATGTTAATGAAAATGAAAATACTGTGCTTGAGTGATGATTCAAGTAGTTACGCCTAACTGACCATGCCTGCCTGAATGTATCTTAGATGGACATTGTAGAGGACAAGTCCTGTTGGTTTCATCTGGCAATGCTATCTTGGACGATGCAGTCACACACACTTGACAAACTGGCCATCTTCTTTACAATTTTAGGAGGTTTAAAATTTGTTGAGAGTGTAGCAATCGAAGCAGCTCTTGGTAATTCAGTGAAGTCAATGGCATTCCCTTGTTTACCTCATAGCTATTTTTTGACCATGTTTGGGCCTTTAAATGACGACACAAAGTCTGTTTCATTGTACAAATTCAACATGACCAATGTATGTTTTGCTGATTAAACTGAAACATTAAATCTTTACAGCAGAAAAAGGGAAAGACAGATGAAGAGTTGTTACAGCTGAGAGCTACAACATGAGCAAATGTGAAGCAGACTTCAGGTTGATCTAACTCATTTACAGTCTGAAACAACACCTCCCAGATGCCTGAATTACTGCTAATTTCCAATATCATTAGCATCATGTCTGCCAGCATCATGTTAATGAGGGTTTAACATGACAATGAGGTTTTCTAAATGAGCAGCCGAGGGAAATACTGTGCTCAAATAATTACACAGCAGCACGCTGTGAATAACGACTTCTGCATGATCTTCAGTATCACGTCTGTCATGGATTTGAGTCCAGGAGGAAAGGTGTTTTCAAGCTCAAAAAGATTTCCACTGAGCAAAGCCACCTCTATATTTTGTTCTTTGCTGTATTTTTAATTATCCAAATGTTCCAGATGAGTCTCATCAGATTAGCATATGAAAACAGCAATAAGGGAAATGAATAATGCAAATGAAGAGAACTGCATTGGTTTAGATCTTGGCAATCAACCAAGTCCGACATGTTTCAGAAACCTATTCAGAAACGCTTACCCTCTGATAAAGAGGAGAGAATGTTGCTATGATAAAAGCAAACAGGGCTGGCAAATAGGAATGAATGTACACTTAAGAGTTCATAATAGGCAGAGGAAACGTATGACCTGAGAGGATAAACCACACAGATATCTGCTTAAGCACCAACATTGACACTCTCTAATCTCAATTTTTGACCCCAGAGCTGTCTGAGGGTTTGATGATTCCAGCCACACAAACAGAAGATGCCAGTGGGAGGTAACAGAGATTAGGACTGAGTCACATCATAATAATAAAAGCCATTCCCTGCAAAGTTACACTGAATTTCAACATAACCGAGTTAATCTGACAACATATTTCCACAGCGCATTTTTAATAAAACCTACACAAAAGCACAATATTGTGAATCCTGGAGACATTTGCTGGTATCAAACAATACAATCAGTCACTGGAGGAAGCATCTTAAAACACCCATTAAGATATGAAGGTCTGATTTTTATGCATGTTTCAAAAAATCGTGTCATGTATCGTGTTAGTTACTTTTGGTGGTTTCTTTCATGATAGCAAATACTAGAATATACAATATTTTGGATGTTTCTAGATGGGATTTGTTTTTACTAATTTCCTCAAAAGCTGTCAAAGTTAACCAAATCTGAACTCTACACACAGATTTGCTTTGCCTTTGTGAGTGAATGCATTGATTCCATTGAAATTAATTGATTTCAGTCATAAATGCATATAAATTGCTGGTATGACAAGCCTTGAAATAAGCAAGCAATCACATTTTCTCTTAATAGATATATCCAGTTACCTTGAAATTTAATAATCTAATGCGCTGCAGTGCTTGACAAAAATATTTTTGATCAATAAAAGTAAGATTTAATATTAAAGTAAGAAACCTTTTTGCAGTATTTCAGTGACTGATCAACATTTCACTGACTCGTGCTCACTGGCAGCACTGTGATTAAAAGCATGTGGGGGTGAAATTATTTTGTACGCTACCCTTCCCCATGATTAGAAACATATGGCTGTATGAAAAGATATAGGTAAAGCAAATAGATCAAAACGCAATCTAAACAGCTGTCTCCACAGCAGTTCAGTGTAATGCAATGAAAGCAATTCAAATGAAAAGCTAACAAACTGACAGGTGCTTCCAGACCACGTTCATGAGCTGGAAATACAACATTTCCTCTCTGAACTCTGGGGGTTTAATCAAGTGGGACCATATGTTTCAAGAATCTGCTTCTTATTAGGTATAATATCTACAAGCCTATATAATTAGCTCTGGTTTGTGGTGCTTCCAGCCACTGGATCATTGGAGTACAGAGGGGTAGCAGGGGCCTAAAGTTGACACTAGCTGAGGTACAGCACTACTCTCATCCACTGCAGCTGGGTTGCTCTTGGCGTCACTCCCGCCAAAACCTCTTCTTCTTGGTTTCCTTTTGACCAAGCAGGTAAACTATCAAGCCATGCAGAAGTAAGTTGAGGAGTTGGGGGGAAGTTGGCTGGGATATCCACTGGAGAGGTGCCAAGGTTATCCAAACCTGCAGGCCACCTCCAGAGGGAAAGGGGAGCACTTCCTGGGTCAATGGAGAGGATGTGGTGGGAACAAGCTACTATGCGACAGCTGTCAAGAACAGGATCCTGAGAGGCTGGGGGTTAATAAGGCTTGGCAGGGGTGTTACCATGGTAATTGCCGTGGTTACCAAAGGCCTTAGCCAAGCTGCAGGGGAGGTAGAGTCAATCTGGGTGAGAGAGCTGAACCATGGGAGATCATTGATGGAGGGGGAATTTGATGGGCTAAGCAACGTCATAAAATTTACAGGCAATTTAAAACTGCTGCCAATGTGGAGAGTTTCAGTAGTCTTTATTATCTGAGGCCTGTTGCTACTGAGCCGTGTGGGATGCATTTCATTTACAAAAAGCAAAATGAAGTTACATTTTATGAGGAGCCACAGTGATGGATAACTGTAGTTGAAGGAGCAAGAGCTGCATACATAACTACTTATAGAAGAGGGCTGCTAATAAAGTGGCTGTGATATTTTACACTCAAGGAGACTAATTCACTCAAAATCAACATGAATGTTTTACATTCTAGCATGACTTCCAGTAGAATGACTGTGACTTTGTGAAAGTGCACTTTCCAGAGCAGAGGATACCTTGTTAATGAAAAGTCTGAAGGAAAATACTAACTCAACAATAACTTGAAAAACACTTTTGATCATTTGTTTGAAGGTGTCTCTTTTCGCATACCATGTTGTAATGTCACATGCAGCATAGTGACAAAGTCTTCAGTAGAAGAAAATGTTCTACATCAACATTGATGACAGATATCATCATGTCTGTCCTTCCTTATCATCATCATCATTATGACAATGTATTTTCATCAAATCTGTAATAAATCTTGCTCTTGCTATTGTTTGCAATTAATCTTTCCACAGCTGAATGCAGCAAATTCAAGAATATTCTCTAGAGGTTGTTGAAAACCATTTTTGCAAATGAGGTAAATCACTAACTGAAGTAAACACAAAGTAGATGAGGTAGTTTGAGGAAAAAATTGTGCAAGAGTAAATTAGAGCACTTCATTGTAAACTTACTTCTGGAATGTACTGAACATCAAAAACTGAGACCTAACCCTGTGTCTGATGTGTGGACATTTTCCGTAGGCCTTCGTGAAGCTTTGCAGTGTTTAGCCCTAAGAAAAAGAACTAAAGCAAACTTTCTGTCTCACTATCTTTGTGCAAAGTCTGTCTCAAAACTCCAGCTCCTCCAAGCACAAAGATTATCTGCAAACCGATGAAAACTGTTCATATTCTCATGTTTTCTGGCTACACAAAAGGAATTGAGATTTGTGTAAAATATGCCAGAAAGAGATAACATTTCAGTGAAAAGATGGAAGGCCACAAGAAAATTATGGTCCACATGAATAATGTTGCGGAGATTCCTCTGGTGCCATAAAAAAATGCTTTGGAATGATCATTACCTGGGATGGCTAATGCCTCGCTTTCACAAAAACCAAGATTAAACCCAAAGGTAATTGACGAGGTTTTTGAGTGTTAATTTTCCTGGTTTTGTCATGTGTTCTACTGAATGGTTCGTGTTTATAGCCCTGGGGCTTACTGGACAGCAGTCCGCTCTACTGGCTGGGCTACGGTCCAGGCTGGTGGTGGTGGTGGTGGACGCTTTGGCTTTGGGCTTTAACCCTGTGGTTGAACCTGAGCCCTGCAGCTGCTCATTACTGTGCAGTGGAAATGCTGGGATTGCTTTATGAGTCCTGGGAAAGTCAGGAGGGATTGTCTACCCACTACAACTGAAGCAAAAGTTACATCAATGAGCCCAGGGACACACAGCTAGCCCAGGCTAATCCCACTATCCAATTTAAAATGTTGAGAAATGATAACCAGATGTTACAAGCTTATGTTTCTACCTCAAAGTCCAGTGGGCTGCAAAGCAAAGGAGGTTACAGAGGACGTTAGACATGAGAGCTATCCTTCCATGTGGGAACTGACTCTTCTGTTCCAAGTCATTCTAAAAATGATTTTTCATTATACACACAGAGATGGTTATTAATGGGTTATTAGAACACCAGGAATTGCCCAAAATGTTTCGTTCTCTTACACTTCCCTAGATATTATCTTTATTAGTGTGTTTAAGCTTTTCGACAGGTTTATGTCACACTATTTTGTGTACCCACTGCTCCAGGCTATGGTTTTCTACAATTCCCAGAATGCCCTTTTTCAGTCCGCAGAAAACTAGCATGAACTTGTTACTTCACATAAAAGTTAGGAATATGAGAATGTCAGTGTATGTATGTCAATCAGTTCATGAATCCTGAGGTGTGTCTGATTAAGCTGTTCCCCATCTTCAACATGTGTTGTGTACTGCATGCTGGTCTATTTATGTTATTATGTGAGATATCTCAATGGCATATTTTTTATATATCTTTGTGGTTGTTGAACATTGATGCAACATGGCTACTCTGAAGATGGGTTCAGATTGAGCGCAAAGTGATGTTTTATTGTTGTTTCTTATTGTTTTATTCATGCAAATTTGAAAGCTGGACTGTGAGAGAAGACTGATCTGCCAATTGGAAGTCAAATTTCTGTTATTTTATTGCAGAACTCATTTCCTTCTTTTCTCTGTACATTTACAAACTGAAATCATAGGTACCTCAAGGTAAGCATGAATCTTTTGCTAAAGATGAAACAGTTTCAATGGTGGGACACATCTTTGCCTCACTTCCTGACACCCAAAGTAAATTTGCAATTGCTTGAATCTTTGTACTGATTTTAGGTGCCACCACAAAACTTTACTTAGAGTTTAGTCTGAACCCCCTTTAAGAAGCGCAAGCATAACACCTACCGCACAGATCCTGCTATCAAACTCAGATGCAGCTGCCATGACGATATTTCAGCACGCTGTCATGGTGCCTGTGTTTGGAAAGGTAAAAAAAAATACACAGTAAAACCACAAAAAAGGCCCAGAAATCCATGGTGCTTTATAGCACTAATGGCTGTCCAATAATCTGAGACAAATATGGCTGTTGTGATTCACCCTCTGTTCCACGTTTCAGCTCACAAACTCTGCTGAGTGCATTTCTCAAACTCCTGTAAATCATTAGCAAGCGGCTTTAATGAACAGATTGTTCACCTCTCTCTCTCTCTCTCTCTCTCTCTCTCTCTCTCTCTCCTTGCTTCTTATCACCGCCAATTGACAAATCCAAACGAACAAACACTGAGTCATTGCACCTGGATTTCCGACCTTCATCATCATGACAACTTATCACAATAGCAACTTAAATGCTGCCTCCCACTGTAGCGTAAGCAAATGTAACACACTGAGAGGAAAGAAGTGAAGTCAGAGATCCTGCTATTAAGGCTGGACATGGTTTACAGTGAGGTCGAAACAGCTATACTAGTAAACTAGTAACTAGTAAATCTGAACGACACAGCGTTTACAGAGTAATACTCTATTTGGCATTTAAATGCGAAACTGACCTTTTCATAAGATGTTCCCCAAAACAAAGTAGTAGGATTTAATCCACTGTAACTAATCACCAAAGAACATGTGCAGAGAAAAACCTGCAAGAGAAAATATGCTTTAAAAACCAAGCGCCATTTGAAGTGTGATTTGTTCACAACCACACATCATCAGATTTAGATATCCCCATACCTGAGACTCCTCCCTTCCTCCAGCTGTTATTCTGGTCACTCAAGAGAGAAGAGCTACAAATATATGGACTCCTCTGTCCACATACTTGCCATACGTTTATTCTGGTGCTGTCTTTCAACACCAGAGGGACTAGGGCCCTAGGTCCTATTTAAGGGGAATGTTAATGATACAACATACACTGATATTTTAGACAATATTGAGCTTTGTGGCAATAGTTTGTGAAGGCTTGGTCCTGTTGAAACAGGAACAATGCACAAAGCAAGGCCCGTAATAAAATGTTTGGTGTGGAAGAACTAAACTGGCCTGCACAGAGTACTGACTTCAACCCCATCCAACACTTATGGCTTGAAGAAAAATGCCGATTGTGAGACAGGTCTTGTCACCCAGTGTCAGTGGCCAATCTTACTAATGCTCTTGAGCAGGGGTGTCAAACTGATTTTAGTTCAGGGGCCACATTCAGAATAATTTGATCTCAAGTGGGCCGGACCGGTAAAATCACAGCATAGTAATCGTACAGTACGTACATTATGAAAATGTATATATTTAAGGAACAATCCTTTTACAAAACATTATGAACGACCTGAGACTTCTTAATGAAAATAAGTG